>JARFOD010013255.1:0-11302 GCA_031763545.1 Mopalia muscosa
GGTTTCAACCTACAAAATTTTCTGAACAGGTATATGTTCTAACTAAGAAAGTGTTATTCCATAATAACGAAAATACTCTTAAAACCATTGACGCGATTGCCTGAACCACATCGTGTGACGGACTCGTATAACGGCCTGAAGATCGACAGACGGACTCGATCCCGTACGGATACATTGATGTAGGATTAGTATGTAGACACACTAACCACTAAGCCTCGGTCGAGTTGATGTATAGTGTTAAAGAGATATAACAAAACTGTTCTTTAGAATAACTCAAAAACTGTGATAATTATATGCACAAACTTTACACATGTTTTGGATTATAATAGTATGTCAAACACACCCTTGACATGGTATGACTGCAAATAACTCAAGCACATTTCATAAACACGATTGGAGTTAATTCAATATATGGTGCATAACTTATTATTTAGATTTTTAATACGACAGAGTAAAACTTATTTATTCAAACAGTAATGTATAAAATGTGCAGTGTCAATGTGAAGAAAGCAAAAGGAGTTTTTAAAAAAGTTTTGCTTAAAATGTTTAGTTACACAATGACGCATTGGTATGGAAAGTCGGTTATCAAAAACGACGATCAATTTCCATTGTGAACATCCCCTATGTGTTTATGGAACATTGTCATAGGGGCCTACGGGTTAGCCTGTTAACAGTAACGGGAAGCGCGGTGTATTAATGACCATGATATTATACCAATGTAGCAATCTGTGGAAAAAATTACAAGCTGGACTTAACAGCCTGGAGCTAGTTTCACCAAATATCCTATGATGACGATATCTCGTACGATATATTTACGCCTCTAGTAAAACATTACAAAATTTTTCACACCTTATTTTGTGTCGAACGACATCTTGTTAAATTGACCATGGATGCTTGTACGAAGAACATTTTGACGTCTTGAGTATTTAGATTCAAATTGTTGACAACGAAGGATACTAATAAACACGGTACTTCTACCAACTGCAAAATACACGATATATCGTCAGTTGAACTTTTTGGTATACTTTAATAAGATAATTTCTTAATTTGTTTTAGCTAGAATAGACCTCCAATACTGGCAGCAATAAATACAACAGTTATGAATGTGACAAATATGTTTGCAGAGTGCAACGTTTCAATCATATTTTCATAACATTATACTCAAAGAATGTAATCGACGGTACTGAATGCCATAGTGGTGGACTGAAATTTTAGTGAGACAAAACGACAATGAGAACCAAACTATAGTAATAAACAATAATAACTTATCCTGAATTCGGATAATATATATGTTTTAAAATAGTTTTATTGTGAGTTCATGTTTATTGTAGTCAATATATAGAATCTTTGACAAAATTACAGGGACCATTTCGTGAAACTGACTGCCAAAATATCGCAGTATGTTTATTCAGTGCCGCCCAATCGACCAATAAAAATAATCTCTCACACAATAAAAAATTTGGCTGGTTTGCCGTACAGTGGAATCGGTTCTCTAATGTGTTTATTCATGAGGATTTTACTAACCTCGTAAGTGTTTGTGGTTTTATCCCGGTATATAAAAGCATCAGTCCTATACCATTTAAGGTATATCAGAACAATTTCTTGCCAATTTAATGCCATTCCAATATTACGTCAACATACTTTCCCCCAAAACTATTACCGTACTTTAACATGGCGTGTAATATGTTGTTTTGTTTTTAACGCAAATTACTGATTTCCACGTTGGAGACAGTCGTGATCAAAATTACCATGATTGATTGATTTATTGGTGTTTAACGCCACATTCAGTGGATTTCAGCTACCCTGTGACGCGGACATGTTGTCAAAACTGTTTTATCCAACCCTGTTTACCCAAAGACAAATTTCCATCAGACTGCAACCGTAGCAGTAACCATCAAAAATATAAATAAATCGACTGAAAAGTAATATATACAATTTAGTGATGTTAAGGCTTTTTTAAAAAAAAAAGAATTTTTTGGGGGGGATGATCCTTTAACATCCGAAACAGAGGCAAGGCGCCGTGCCTCAATATGGTTAACGTTCTTGTCATATTTCATGACTTGAATTCTTTTTTCTTTAAACTGCATTATTTGGAGGAGGCCATATGGGCCTCTTCGCAATTACAGCATTTAGTATTCTTGTTACAGTCGAAGCCCTCGTGGCCTTCTTCAGAGCAATTTCTTTCCGTGTCCGAACTTCTGACACTGGAAGCACCTTGTTGGGTTGGGAATAAAGGTATGTACTCTCATTCTGTAAGGACCAATGTAGATGTGGTCTGGCACTCCAGTTGAATCAAAAGTAAGTATTTAATTTTAATATATTGCCGTCTATTCTTGTTGTCAAGTGCTTAACGTTAGCTATACCTTGATCACTAAGCTCGGCGCAGATCTCTTCTTCTGATAGATCAGATAGATCTTTACCTCTGTCTCGAATGATCACCTTGCTGCTGTTAAGAGATCTATGAGGTGTAACAGTTTCAGGTAACTCCAAAATTGTATTCAATTTAAGTAAATTGATTGCCTGTTGGTGTCTGGTACACTCCACCAGAATGTCACCAGACTTCATTTTTGTAACGTTTTTCAGGATTCCTGCAGTAGCTAAAAAGTTTTATTCAAAGCATAAGGCGATATGTTGGTTGCAGACTTATTTTCATCTTTTTTTCTTATTAATAAAAATTTTGGCCAATTTTCTCGATAGAATTTATGTCAACAACTTTTCCTTTTTCCGGAATTAATTGGGTTGGGAGGTGTGCCAACATAGAAAGGCATATAAAGTTTCACCACCCATGTCCCCCACCCTCCACGGAGTGCCAGCAAGGGCGAGACCCCCCTGCGGTGCCCAGCATGAGCAGGTAACGAGGGTCCCATGAGTGGTATACTAAAATAGGAAACAAAATAATAATTATGCTATGCTGAGAGGGGAATTGCACCCCAGCAGAACCCAAAGATATATTTTGTTGTTTCCCGAAAAAAGGAAAAACAAAACAGTCACAAATCTGCTCGATGTCCTTGTACCCCAATATATTTTCAGACAACATCTAATGGAACCCAGCTTAAGTCAAGATAAGGTCGTTCAAAGTTAATAAATTGTAAGATAAATGGCAGAATCATGATAGCGTTCGCTGATTTCTCCAGGTTAGGAAAATTCAAGTAGTGTAGCTAGGCTGGTTTCAACCTGTAAAGATAAAAGTTTATTCAAAAACAAATCTATTTAAAAAGATAATAAGGTTGTGTTCTATAACAGTTTTGAACTTTATTGTCATTCCATTCCTGAAAACACCCATAATGCGATGCGATAATGCAAAGTCTAAGTGTCCGTTCAAATGTAGAAACTGGGGTGATTTTATTTTTTCCAGTGACTACATATCATTTAAAGAGGCAGTATGCCGTATTCATAAGCGGAATATTGTCATCCCTTTTTGACATCTAGTTGATTGTACGTGGGCTATACATACGTTTTTGGCTGAAGTAGGAATTTAATGCCACGAGAAAAGTGAATTTGTCTTGAAGTGTAACACCTTAATGTATTTCCAATATAAATCAATTTTAGTATTAACTACAACTGTCACCTGTTTGCCTGTAGGAAATATGAAAATCCACAGAGACACTGACTTCGTTTCACACACTAAGCTGGTGTGTAAATAAAAACGTTCTAAGATTGATCAATGGCGAATACAATTACTGCCGCTGAGAAAATACAACTCTGCATTAAATTCAATATTTTGTGCTTTAGAGTTTCGTTACATGTATATGAATTAAAAATGGATATCTAAAATAATAACTTTTTCAGGTATCATTTAAATCAAGTTTTTGTTAAAGAATAATATGTATGTGCTTATATGGCAATTTAGACAGACAAATAATAATAATAACACAACTATTAGGACAGAAGAAAAACTTGATAATAACATCATCATGGGCTTGTATGATAATTGATGACAGAAAAACAACAATAATAACATCATCATGGACTATATTGATCTGTTTCTGCCCATCTTTAAGGGTTTAGATGTGGACTATGTATTATAAGTTGTACGCCATATTGACATACAAATATCCACACTTCTCCTGCTTGTAACGAATCTTTTTTGTATAAATAAGCTGACACACAATTGTAGAGCACGTTAATGTTGTAATTGCGACACTTGCAGGCGATGCATCGTTAACTGGCTCTACAAACAACCCTGTCTTCACTGCCCTTATTTCGTTCTCTCGCTAGCTCGCTTATACATCGATTTATATTTGTAGTTACTTACTTATTTAGTTAAAGCAATAACTATCTAGCTATAGTAAATAATTTACACATATTTTGGTTCGATTAGGAATTGTATAGCAGAAACTAAATGACACAGTTTAAATGGGTCAAGGAAAGAATTCAATCAGAACGGATCTCTTAATGATAAATAACCCTTGTGTAGTGTAATGTACGTTTACCGGCATCTAGTTCGGACCTGCTGTTATTTGACATTGGTTTTTTTCCAATTTAAAATGTGTTTCCTGTAGAATTTTAAGTCCTTGAGGCAAAGCGGAAAATAACACATTCTAATCCTGTTACACATAATAGGAATTTTTTGTCAGACGACGCATGGTATTTTGCTACCAATGCTAGAGAGTGAGTATTCGTAGATTATTGAAATTATATCCTAATTCAATAAACTGGACAACATTTTCTTTCCATTAAGCCTTTAATTACCGGTATTATAAGATTTCCCGGTATCTAAGATTCACTTTTTCTGTAGGAATAACATCTTGACTGTGACTGTTTTTTGTATGTGAGCATTACTAGATCCTCCCTGAGAGGGCGTTCAAATCGCAGCGAGGTGACAGACTGAAAATAGCCCAGAAATTGATTTTCAACTCAATGGCAAACCTAGAAGGAGTATAACCGGATAAAATCATTTCAACAGATTCAAGTCTTGAATACCACTGTAGCTGTACAATGTTAAGGTTAAAGAACTCCTCTTGTTAATTTGAAAAAAAATAATTTATCACCTTTTAGTGAAGGCATTAATAATAAACTAATCTCCAGATTGGGCTACGTATAATCTGTGTTTGTTTGACGTCTTACTCAACGGTACTCACTTATATGACTACAGGTTGTCCATTTAACACTGTCTTTGCTAAATATGGTGGAAAACCGAGATAAAATCTCTTTAAAACCACCACGCGACTGCCGGAGCCACATCATGTGACTGACTGGTGATCGACAGACGGACTCCCGCACGGAAACATCGAAGTAGGATTAGTATGCAGACATGCTAACCAGTAAGCCACGAACGCGCTCATGTATAGTGTGACTGAGTGATAACAAAATTTTCATTAACACTAATTCAGACTGCAATAATTATATGCACGAACTTTACACTTATTTGTGGATAGTAATAGTATGTCAAACAGACCGTTGTCATGGCATTACTGCAAATAAAAATCCAGCACCTTACATACACGGGAATGGAGTCAATTCAAGAAATGGTGTATAACTTATTATTTAGATTATCTATATGACAGAGTAAAACGTATTTATCCACACATTAAAGTACACAATGTATACATGTCTATGATAACATATCAATTTAAGTATCCGTGGATAAAAATTACAACCTGGATATTACAACCAGGAGCTAGTTTCACAAAATATGGTATACCAATAAAATTTAGCCCGAAGTAGTTACGCCTCTAGTAAAACAATACGAAATTTTATCTCCCCATGTTTTGTGTCGAGCGACATTTTGTGAAATTGGCCCAGCATGCTTGTACATTTTGAGTATGTAGAGTACATTTTGACGTTGCATCTGTCTTGGGTAGTTTGTTTGAAATTATAGGAAACAAATATCATCAGAAAAAAGGACTTTTACAAACTTCAGAATACACCATATGTCGTCAGTTGAACCTTTGCGGATAGTTAATAACTATTGAAGGTTATTTCTCAATCTTTAGTTAGAACACACATCCAATATTCGCAGCATTAAATACAACAATTATGAATCTGACAAAGATTTTTGCTTAATACAACGTTTAAATCATATTTTCATAACTTTATACTCCAAAAATAGAATGCACTGAGACTGGATGCTAAAGCGGTGGACTGACATTTTAGTGAGGCAAAACGACAAGGAGAACACAAACTATAATAATAAACAATAATAACGTATCATGAAGTTGGATCATATATATGTTTTGAAATAGTTTTATTGTGAATTCCTTTTAATTGTAGTCAGTTTATGGACTCTTTGACCATAAGGCAGCGACCATATCATGAAACTGTCTGCCAAAATATGGCAGTACGTTTATTCAATGTCGTTCAATCGACATGCAATTAAAAGAATCCCCACCCAACTAAAAATTCCTGTTCAGCTTTAAGTTTCTCGTGGAAATGCAATGCAGTCGAAACGTTGACATCGAGAGAATATAGTCACCAGAAATGCAAACTGTGTTATCGATCTACTAAATCTAAACTAAATGACTGGTCTAACGAGCTGTCTCGATTTGTAGAATGGGTTGATAAAAGCATTAAGGTGTCTCTATTCGGTGTCTCAGTGCGTTTTTGAGTCAAACAGGCGACACTAATCTGGCTTGGCCCAGCCTCACAACAGAAGAAATAATTAATCAAGCTTTTGGAGAGTTGTTTTGGCTGGTTGGCCGTACATTGAAATCGGTTCACCAATATGTTAATTCGTGCGGATTTTATTAGCCTCGTGTCAGTGTTTGTGGTTTTATCCTGGTATATAAAAGCATTAGTCATATATCATTAAAGGTATATTGGAACAAGATTTGGTTGTGAATGTAGACACCGACCTCTCTTGCATCGCTTATTTAACTTACATATAGATATTACATCTATGTTATAGATTTATATATAGTTTCCCGTTTTTTCCTTACTGATGACAAATCTGTCAATATTAAAGGTCTACTCACAACAGTCAGTTAATGACACCATGTAAGTTTAATAAGACATGAATACATTTCATCATATATGTTCACTTGTATCCCTATTTTTCTGTCATATGTTCGTTTCAAATGTCTTGCTGTCCTGTCAGAACATGGACATTCGCGTAAATTTTCCATATTCGAAAAGCTGAACTTTTCATTAGACAGTTTTTAATTTAGGATGCTTTCGTCAATTTGAGAGAGTCTTACGAAGAAAGGATTATACAGATGTACAGAGCGTTTGTCCCCTAAGTTTAATACATACACACATTCCCCATCTTGTCGTTTTATGGCTAGTTTTGCAGGATGAAATTAAATTTAACACAAAATATTGTACTAAAACATGAAAACTTAGGGCAGAAAAATGTCAATAAGAACATTGTCATGTGTTATATTGATCCTTGTGTGCCCATCTTTCAGAGCACAGAATTAACACGTCAAAGGGGACTTTGTATTATAAGTTTTACGCCATATCGGTGCACAAATATCCACAGTTCTTCTGCTCATAATGGAATCTTCAATTTTTCAACATTAGCAAACAAACATAATTATCTAGAGCACGATAAATTTGTTGTTATTGCGACATTCGCAGCCGATGCGTTTTTAATTGGCTCTACTTTCAAACCTGTCTTCTCTGCCATTATATGTTTGTTCTCTTGCTAGCTCGCTCATGAATTGTATTCGCCTAGGCCTTGAACCAAAGCGGTAAATAATACCTTCTAATCCTGTTACACATAATAGGAATTTCTTGTCAGACGTCACATGGTAATCTCTCTAACAAAGCTAGAGAGTGAGTATTTGTAGACTTTAGAAATTATATCCTAATGCGATAAACTGGACAACCTGCTCAAGCCCTTTTTGTATGTGACATTTACCAGATCCCTGCTGGCAGGGCGTTGATCTCGCAGCGCATAACCGAGGTAACAAACTGAAAATATCCCAGAAGTTGATTTTCTGCAAAATGGCGAAAGGTGAAGGAGTCTAACCTGATAAAATCATTTCAATAGATTCAAGTCTTGGTTTCGGCTAAAGCTGTAAAAGGTCAAGCTTAAATAACTCTTTTCGCCAATTTAAAAAAAAAAAAAATATCTATATTATATTTTAGTGAAGGCATCAAGAATGAACTAATGTCAGGATTGGCCTATGTATAGTCTTTGTTTTTTCACTTATACGTCGACGGGTCGTCCATTTCACACTGTACCTTGCTTGAATAGGGTGGACAAACAGAGAGGATTTTGTCTGTTTGTTTGATTGGGGTTAAACGTCGTATTCAAGGGCATTTCACTTATATGACGACGGTTGTCCACTTCACACTTGTCCTTGTCTATTTACGGTGGAAAACCGTGAAGAAACCTGGTCATCAAAGTGGGCTTTAGTAAGGACACTCGCTAACCACTAAGCCACGGCCGCGTGCCGAAAACCGATAGAAAACTTATTTAAAACCACGCGCGCGATTACCGGAGCCACATCGTGTTAAACTGATTCATTTACCTGATGGTCGACAGACGGACTCGATCCTGTGGACGATAAACCGAAGTAGGATTAGTAACCACTAAGCCACTGCCGCGCTCATGTATAGTGTAACTTAATGATAACATAACTATTATTTATACTTATTCAGAGACTGCGATAATTATATGCAGGAAGAGAATCCAAACAATAGTAATAAGCAATAATAACTTAACTTGAAGTCAGAACATATATACATGTACGTTTAAAAATGGATTGATACTGGATTCCTATTTACTGTGGTAAATTGATGAATCTTTGCCTAGAATGCATGGACAATATCTAGAAATTGACTGCCATACTATCGTATTAAGTTTATTCAATGTCGTCCAATCGACCAATTAAAAGAGTCCCCACACAACTGAAACTACATGTTCAGCTTGAAGTATCTCGTAGAAATGCAATGCAGTCGAAATACCCACATGAATATAATTAAATCACGACAATGTTAACGTTAACATCAAGAGAAAATTGTCACCACAATTGCAGATGGTCTTATCGATCTAAATGTCATGCCATTTACTAAAATGACCGGTGTTCCGGGTCTACCGAACTGTCTCGATTTGTAGAATGGGTTGATGAAAGCATAAAGGTGTCCCTATTCGGTTTCTGGGTGCATTTGTGCCACACAGGCGACAAGAATCTGCCTTCCCTCAGCCTCACAACAGAATAATTAATCAATCAAACTGTTGGATGGTTGTTATGGCTGGCTGACCATACAGTGGAATCAGTTCTCAAATGTGTGTATTCATGGGGATTTTACTAACCTCGTGTAAGTGTTTCTGGTTTTATCCCGGTATATAAAAGCATCCGTCTAGTACCATTTAAGGTATATTGGAACAATTTCGTGCCTGATTCATTTTGGTTGTGAATGTAGACACCAAGCGCTCTTGCTTTGCTCATTTATCTTACATATGAATTGTGAACTTTTTTATTTTGATAAAACCATTTGTTTATTGTCGTTACTATGCTAAGTCATGAACAGTCATCCATGATATTGGACATTGACTTTTTTCGGAACTGACAAATCTGTCGTCACCAAAGGGCATAGAGTCAGTTACCGTTGCCATGTACTCGGGGATGACGGACGTCATAAACATTAATACTACGTCATTACATTTAACCCCATAGTTTCGTTTCGAATGTCTTGCTGTCTTGTTAGAATGTAGATGTAGCCTATATTGACCAAATTCGAGAAACGAAATATCATTAGACAGATCTATATTTGGGATGTTTTCGTCGAATTTAGATTTACACCTCGTGTCGTTTTATATCTTCTTACGAAGATGGCTTTTTAATGTGGACCAGAGAAAAATACTTGCATGTCTGTTGTATACTATGACATCATGAAATGAAACCCAACACATAGTCTTCTACATGCCACCATTTATTATCCCCTGGAGAGGTTTCCTGGCTATCGGATTGGTCAATTTCCATCCCATATGGTTTCGTATTAGGCAACTAATACGAACTGGCTAACCGCCAACTACGTCACATGGAATAACTTATGGAAAAAACACACGCAATGAAAAACAGTACGTCTGCTTCCTCAAATTTCTGCTCTCTGTCTGTCAAAGAAATGTGGGCCGTCAAACGTTTGGGAATAGAACAGTTTAAGAAATTGGCGAAAAAAGAAGTAATATTAATTCAACCAATACAGATAAAACCAGCAATAGGGCAGCAAACACACTGTGTGTATATCTTTCGGAAAGAAAACAGGAGACAGACTGTGAGAACTAGAACCAGGCAACAATATGTGAAATTCTTTCCCGTATTTATTTGGATACGAGGAAACCAGACGGAGGTGACTACAAAGTTTCATCCCTCGACAATTTCAGGTATTCTCTTAACCGGTACATCCACAATACGGCGTTCAACAAAAGGTTTGACATAATTAATGATGCATCTTTTAATGGGGCGAACAGTAATTTTCGTGCGCCCATCGAGGAGCTAAAACGGCTAGGGAAGGGTGCGGTAGCACACCACAAGTGTATTACCGAAAAGGACAGGACAACATTATACACATGACTATTCACGTTTACAGAAACGTTAGCAGGTGTTTTCAGTAAGGTAAAATTTGACATCAGATTGTTGAAATTAAGGCCGTCGCAGGCCCTAAGGTCGTCCCCTCTTTTTCCGTATACCAGTGCGATAGCGAGAAAGACGACATGGGGCGTACTCTCAAAGCCTGCCCGACAAAAGACACAAGCCACCCGGCAGCAATAAGTTTGTCCCGTGCTATCCAGCTGAAGATGAACAATGTCAAGGACTTCCCAATGCCTCATGTTATTTCAAAAACCTGTGTATCCTATTCAGTGAATTCAAATCCCATTCATTCATGGCTGTCCTATACACTCCTGCACATCGTTTTTAGCAATAAATAAATGTCAATCGAAGACTCGAAGAGGTGTCTATTTCCAGCGATATTAAGACCCGTTGAACTTTATATCCTTTTACGGTTACATCTTTGGTCTTTACACGCACGGTTATTCAAGAATTCAGTATTCTCTTTGTTTGTTTAAATATAACAGAAGTTTCACTAAATCTTCCTTGAACTGAAAACTTTTAAGGGAATGCTGAGAAAAGCGTGGGCGAAATAGGCGTGTCTTCTCATGCAAATGAAGTGACGTCGTTCGCGTGACATATGTAGGTCATTCGTATTACGTCATGTTGTTATCAAAAGTCGATCGGTTCATTTTCTAGTAAAAGAAAAGCATAACAAACTGACCCTCTAAATACTTCGTAAGCACCCTCTAACAAACGCCCCGTGGGGGAGCGGGTGGGCCGTTTAACACCAGCAGGCCCTGTAGAATACTCCCCCGGCTTCCTCAGTCAATCGTAAGAGGCGAGAAAAGAGGCAACCTGTT
>JARFOD010013266.1:0-11302 GCA_031763545.1 Mopalia muscosa
TGGAGTCCACATTTACCTTACCCAGACCGTATTCGGTTATTACAATTGGGACGGTTTTTCCAGTTTTGTGATGTGCGTACGATTCCACCATGTCTACAAACCCAAAGAGCCTGGCTTCATTAGCACCAGTGAAAGAATGGTGTCCATTCTGAGAGTGAAAAGCATTATATGGGTGGAAAGAAAATGCGTTTAAATTATGAAGAGACATATCCAAAAATTCTCGTACATATCCCCAAATTCTGAAATTTTGCTTATCAGATGCTTGGATTTCTCCGTCTTTGCTGGGCCCAATTATTTTCAAATGCGGAAATTTAGCATGAACTTTATTGGCAACTGTTTTCTGATATTTGATAACGGTTTCCCAATTCGCTGTTTTGTAGAAGACTTCCGGTTCGTTGTTGACCTCATAGTAAGTAGGCAGACTTCCGGTGTAGTTGTGAATTGCTTCCAATAGTAAGACGACCATATCAGCTCCGGCGTCCAGGTTGTTGGGGAATATTCCACCATATGCTGAAGTATCCATCCAGGAGGGCCAAAATTTACCTGTAATAAAACAACTTTATAAATAAACAATCCATATACATGACATCGAACCGAAGTTTAAGGGTTTTTATTTTTTTGCTATCCAAAAACCATCGATCCAAAATTATTTGTAATGGTTTCATTTTTCAGTATTGAGGCCTGTAACGAGGCGATGTTAGTTAGAACACAACACTGGATTCTTCGGTTCTCTGTACGGCGCACCTACTTCCCCACTAAAATATTAATGTTATTCCGCTACACTGGTACATAACAAACAAAGACACCTTGTCAGAGTATAACATGTGTTTGACGTTACTTATTAATGTATGAGTGGGTTTCTTTTCGATGCTTACCCCATGTTAACAACACTATGGTCATATCTTTCTCATATCGGTCCATATCTTCTCGGTAGAATTGGGTAATACTGGCTTGTCGATTCCTATCCTGGAAGTACTTGGGGTCCGCATAACCTCTTCTATGCGGGTCTTGGGGAGCCTGATTAACAACAAGGGATTGGGAAATTTACACAATTTCGGTTTTATAAAAAAAAAATGTGCTCGCACAGAATATACATCCCACCTTGCTATATAAGGAAAGTTGCATCATAAGCATTTTCCAGCTTGTTATATCACCTAGACCAGCATTCCGCATTGTTTGGCTTCCTGTTATAGTATAGTGAAGTACCATCCTGGTATGTCTAAGGCCTTAAATCTGCATACATAGTTGATACCGGTCCTTAAACATAATCAAGTATTCGAGCAACTTTGAACGCTTAAACGACATGAACCTCTGATATACAAAATAACATATATTTACCACAGAAATACAAATACTTTTTTCTACCCCTTAAATTTGTGCGATGTAATGACATTCATACTACTTTTTAAATAGTTGACATTGGCGGTAAATGTATGTTTTAGTTGAAGGCTTGAAATCGAAATCAAGAATATTCGACTTACATGACAACATTCAGTGTTGAGTGGAAATAGGGAGTCAAGTGTGATATTCTATTTCACCTTTAACAAACCTTATAAATGCGTCAATAATATAAGTCTTACTGATTTAAAATAGCTGTAATCTGGATTGTTCCATCGAGCCGGTCTAGATCCAATAGCCTGGTTCCCTTTGATGTACTGCTCTCTGTCTAATCCACCGTGTCCATTCCAACGATCCGGCTCATAGTCTGTCCGTCCATGCTGAGAAAAGATTTGTGGATATACAGTGATACTGTATTGACATGTTACAGCCGGAAGGGCCACAAAAGCCAGCAATGTGGTAAACTGACACATGGCTTTTAATGTGCTCAGTAATAGCCAAAACTTGTCGGCAGTGGTTAATCTGATCAGTCTGCAGCTAAACCTGTTGACTTTAATACTTGCTGTCAACCTGAGAAGGAAGCATGTGTCTCATGTAGATCAGAGTTATCGCTTTGACTTCCTTTTCGTGTTTTGGTTTTCTTGGTACAAAATGTATTGTGTCATTTGCTGATAGCGACAACCAAGTTGATAGAGACTCGGATTCATAATTGTCCCATTTTAGGATACCAGTTAGATAAATAAGACCTTAAAACTGGTACATTGCGGGCTTTCTTAGCATTGTATCGGTGTTTCGTTCGATCAGAATGCAACCCCATGGTCTCAAAAGGACACACGAATGGCATTACATGCTGAACAGGCTGAAGGACAGTCACTTGTTTAAGTGACATTTAAACAAGAATATAATTCGACTTGATGGCTTTCCTTTCCGACTCTAAGATTTGTGGATAAATAAAATACTTCACTACAAGTATACTGGCGCAGGTTTCAATCAAATAAGAGTAGTAACATGAATATATATTATTATTTAAAGCATATTTTCCCGAACCAAATTGTCAGAGCCAGAAGCAATAAAACACATCTGTGGGTAATTTCTTGATAAGGTGGACCACTAGTTTGGTGGCCCTTTGTCGGTCCTTGAAGTAGATATGGATTAGCCGTGTTTGCTTGCTTGAAGGGTTGGAGACATTCTGTTGTGTGCCTTTGTGGCTCGTTCGATTTGTGTGGCAGCTAGTCAGAGACCCTAGTTCGAAACCCGATGAAGACAAGCAGAATTGCCTTCATCTGCAAAAGATATCAAATTACTGTAGATTTTCTAGACACCACAGTGTTCAAGGGCAACAATTAAGATACAGTCGGGTCTTCTTAAAGCCTACAGATACACACCAACTGTACCATGCTTAATCCTATCATCACACACATACCTTCAAGGGAATTATTAAATCACAAGTAATAAGGTTTCACAGCAATTTTATTCTAGCACTCTCGCTACTTTCAACCAGACTTTTCCTGTTGCCTTTACGGTCATTACCCCAAGAAGATATACTAGGCAGTATTTGCCGAATTAAATATCGAATCCCTAGACAACTGAACAATTAAAATTAAGCCAAGATCTACATTTAGCCCCAAAACACCACCATCTTAGTATAACAGAATCAGGCAGGCATCCAACATGTCTGAAGGCGAGTTGCAAGCTGGATACTTTCATACCAGATAAGACCTTCATTGCTGGGCACCATAATAGATTATTATTTGGTAGGCATTTGAGATTCAGAAAATGGGGTACATTTATCTCTTCCTGGTCATTTCGATTAAAGATATTTTTAATTCAAGTCGATTGACAAACCGCCAACTCTTCCCCATAGGAAACTAAACATATACAGTCCGCAAGATAAGCTTTTTGGAATAACACTCTTAAAACGCTTTATCAACTGGGTTTCAATTGGGGGGTCAGGTAGAGGTTCCAAAAAGAAAATAAATCCGTTTGTATTCCAATATGACCAACCAAGCACCCAGTTTTCTAGTCTCCTTTTTTCGGGCCACACTGGGAAGAGGGTGAGCCTTTTAACATCATCAGTTCCTGCAGAATACTCCCCCGGGTTCTTCGGTTAATTGTTTGTAGCGGGTGGTTGAGGGAGCTTCTTGTTGGCCTGGGGCTCTCAGAGTTAAAGGGAAACAGGAAACCGATCAGTTTGTGGTGTCTGCATTGCGTCCTGTATTTGTCCTGTCCAGTGGTGTAAAGGGTGGATTGTTTGTAAGAGACGAGACAGAGGCAGCCTGTTGGCCGCGGGTTTTGCATCCGGTGTCGGAGGAGAATGAGATCTTGTAAATAAGGGGCATTTTGTCCTAATATTAGCGCAATATTCTCCTAGACAGGTGTTCAGATCTGGTTCTGCTTGTGAACAATTTACCCCTCATCTGAAACAGAGCTATTATCTGTCCCTGCAGGGGAGGTTGTCAACTCCTTGTGGCTGCATCTCTCCCAACCCAACAAATTATGGAAAAAAGAGAAAAGTAAATCACATAGATCTAATATAAAACAAAAGAAAGCTGGCCTACGTTTTAGTACTAAGCAGACAAAACGAACAAACTAAAATAATCCTCGGTTGAAACCCATCAGAAACCAAATAATTTTTATGAATCATTGTAAATAACTTGACAGTTTTAAACAATTACAATCTTTTGAACACATACGTTACCCCTGTAAAGGACTTGTAAGACAACATTGCTGGCGATAATGTCATCAAGTTTCTTACTAGGATCCGTGTGTATGAATGATTGTGAATAGCTATGGTTGACAGTCCTAAACACAATATTTGTGATTTTTAGCTGAAAATGTAAATTTAATGTATTGCCTTTTCAGTTCAGTTCATTTTTAATTTTGATGTTGAATGCCACAGTTTCTTCTGGCTGCAGGTCTCTGTCATTATATCATAAGTGGTATACATAAATTGAAAACCTGTTTGCGCCCCAGCGAACATGAAATACTGCTGAATGTGGGGTATAACACAATCAATTAATCCTTCTTCAGGAATAACACATTACCTCGAGATTTAGATTTTCTAGAAACTGGTATCTAGGTGTTTATCTAGACACGACGAGATTCTTGCAATGTAAAGCCGACGTATGGCCACAAAAACATAAATGAGACAAAACTAACTTGGTGATTACAAACGACAAGTATTCAACAATCGTTTGGGTATATATAGCAATAGAGATAGTATTATAATTGCATTTTTGTTATTCGTTCGACGTGACACGTATTTTGATGAAAGCTGGGTTTTTCAAAACACTTGTATTGCACTTGTCTCGTTATCCCAAAATAACGAAAATACCGAAAAATACTGTTTTCAAAACACTATTGCAAGTTAGGAGACTTTGTGTCACAGAAAATAGTGGGATGAATTTTGAATGATCACTAAAACCATTTACTACAGTATTTTGATAGGACACAGTGAGTGGTGCTCAAAGATCTATTAAGGATACTCTACCTCCCCCACCCTACAGAGGGGTTTTACATTTCACAGTCTTACTACTTAAGTACTGTGAATTGTGCAACATATGTATATATATTCTGAGCCGTATGTTTCTGCAGAACAATAAACAGTAAATTATTTTTTTCTAAAAACTTACAGACACATTTTTTTCGCATAAAAGGTAAATTTTTGCTAACTTCTTTTAAAATTTCTACTTCTTTTACACCATTAGCCTGAGCTGTTCAATTTTATTTCAAGGTGTTATACATAATTGACGATAAATGGTCACGCATTTTTTTCCTGTTTGTCTTAGTTTTCTTGCAAGATTGTGTCAAATGTGAAAAATCACATAAATGAGCCAAATACTGAAATTTCAACTTCTTATAACTATTTCAAAAAAATGAAAAAGAGACATTCAAAATCTGAATGTGAGTTTTTCAGGTATAAATGTTGAGATGAATTGTGCAAAATATCAGTTCTCTAGGATAAAGATCACTATCTCACCTTTTTGAATATGAAATAATAATAAAAATCGCAAATTAAGGCTGAGGTGGAGGGGGAGGGTTAGAGTATCCTTAACGAACTAAGACAAGGGTTGAAACCAATGTGTCCATGAATCCCAATGCGTGTACGAAACGCCGCGAAACTTTAGGGAACTCCTTCTAACGTCAGTTTCAGCGTGACAAAGAGTCATCTGACAGACCGTCAGGCTAACGGAGCTTTCAAGGATCGATGCAGCTAGGTACAATGTAATGGTGGCAACAAACACATTCTTCAGTACTGGCATTTGTGCAGCATTTACTTTCTTAGTTCACCTTCAATTGGCATTGAATTACTGAATATACACCTGAATATATAGAGGATCTCTAATTAGTGGCCAAGAGATATCAAATTTATGAAACGATTAATCAGAAACCAATATATTTTCGCTTGGCTGTCGAACGACAAACTAGAATCACACGATAGTACATACACAGCAGTGTCAGTGTAGAGCGTCCACCAGAGTGACAGAAAACAGTACCGGTTGAAATGCAGTATTTATTCAACTAGAATATGATAGAAAAGAATAAAAAATACTTTGATTCGAGTCAATATGTAACAAATGTCTTCGGTCGAGAAACAATGAATTGTAGAGACATTCGAACACTTCCAAATACACCGCACTGTGTCGTGAGGAGCGTTACTCTATTGCAGTGCATGAGTACGAAAGTTTGATTGAATCGCAAGACAGATTGAACAGGAGACAAGTGTTATCTCCTGTCATTCCTTAGACGACGATTCTATTACACACACATGGTGGACATATGGTGGACACATCGTGAACTGATATGAGCTGGAATCGCCGAAGTAAAGGTCAGCCGAGGTAGATTTGGAACTGTACAGACGCCATTTGCAAGTTGTAAAACAAAATAATCCGTGTAGGATATAGCAGTTCATTGGCCTGTTGTATCAATAGACAGAAACTGACAAATCCCAGCGTGGCAAAGCTGTATTTTACACGTGAAGATATGAAACAAATATCACATGACTGTATTAAACCGAAAAATACTGATTGATGGGATAAAACAGTGTTTGTGATGATTATACAAATAAAAGACTGTTTTAGGAATGTATTTCAGAGTTGATCGTGCCTAATACATCAGATGAAACATTGTTGATAGATTCGCTTTCAACCCCACCATATTGTGTTAAGTTGTAATCAGGGGATGTTGTTAGCCAGTGGGTATCACTTAGCGACATGTATTTCCTCCATCCATGAGTACAGCTGTACCCGTCATGTTGTCAGCGCCAGGGGAACACAGAAACTGAATGTAGTCAGTTACCTGCGGAATATATATATATATACATGTTTAAATAGGAGTTTGCTTAGATTATGCAATAATTCATTATCTGTGATAATCGGACCAGTTTGAGTATTATCGTATATAGATATATTTATGTAAAAACAGACAGTTCCGCCGAACATGGTGTTAAACACAGTAAACCTTTTCCTTTCATTCGTCGGCAAAGAGACAATACATTATATGTTAACAAGTCTAAAATATAAGTAGAGGAAGATTTGGTGGATAAAATAGTATGATGACTGCAGACCTGCCTACTCTAGAAAGAATTTATGTGTATAACATTTGTTTCTTAAGTTGAATTTTCGTACCATTTTGTGTATTTTTGTGTTACAGCATAGCACAGAATATGAATTTCTGTGCGTATTTCGATATCCAATTAGTGTATTCAACATCAGTTATGTGTGCAAAATACTCTAGAATACACCGGGTAAGCAGTTTTGTGACCATAACGTTATAAAAACATAAAAGACGGGACAAAGCCATGAGTGACATACCTGTGATATTTCTGTAGCTTTTTTGGTGGGGTGATTCTCAGCGATGAACCGCGCCTATAACATTGTAGAAATACAAGTTCTTTTCGATACGGGGGTTTCTCGTTTAGTATTTGAAATGTGTTTGGTTAACATAAAGTTGTTTTAGAACCAAGCATTTAACATCCACAATATGTAGGTAGAAAGTCATATCCACTATTACAATCTAAAAACGCTTTTAAATATTATAGGTCATACATCTATAGCCTGTCTGATATGATGAGTTTTGCTAGAGTTTGGTCATTTTCAGAACAGCAAATCTTCTAGGATTGATGTTAAAAATTAACAGTTGAGAAAATCTAAATAAAATGACAAACTTGAAACATGACTTATCAGATTTCCGAGGGAATAGTGTTTATTTTGTTATTCCCATGGTGTTATTTAAGAACTGTCGGTTAAAGGGGAAGGCACACGATTTTACAGTGGGTTTTGGTCGTTTTTTAATACCATTTTAGTAACATAACATCCCTCAGATCAAGGAACTAATTATAATTAAGTCAGATTTTAAAATATTACAAACCGGAAGTGACGCGCGTGGTGCAAGTGACACACAACATATCGTATGCTATATCAGTGTTAAACGAATGAATATCTCATATCAGACAGGAATTATTGCCTGCCTGTGTACCTGGATGTGGAAATTCTGAATTGGTTATTGCAAAAGGAATTGCGTTTATCTGTTTTCTGAGAGATTTTTTGTTTACTAAGGCGGTGGCCTGTTAAAATCAGAAACAACCCTTTGCCAGTCAGCGCATCATTTGACAGGTTAAAGAACTTGAGAGTGTGCCTAAAAAATGTTTTGCCATTCGATCATGAAAAGGACCTTCAGCAGAACTGACAGATTTAAAGCTAACAAAAATGAGTTTAAAAGATGCAGTATACCGTATGTATCTTATTTGGCCCATACCAAAAGGCTCGGATATACAGGAATACATTCGAGAAACGCGGGTTGCTTCGACGCCAGACAGAAAGAAGGCAGGAACTTTTGCCTCGAGTTCAGCTAGTCAACCAAGCGACAAAGACGAGAGCTTTTCACTGATCCCTAGCCCAGTACCAGTAAGCTTAGCGCAGAAAAAGAGCCTAAACTGAGCACTGCTATGGAAAGTTTTTGATTCCCATTAATGTTAACACCTGTTAAATCAAGCTGTCCTGTCCATTTAGGGGCATTTTTGTATTGATTTTTTTTACGTTTATCACGTTATTGGATGTGACAATTCAGGTAACACCATGCCGCGACTTGTTTTCTGTGCGACTATGCCTGCATATTGACTGTATAGTCTATATCAATGCGTATTCGCGTTCAGGCTTTCACACTGCTGTATCTACCGTATTTTTATATTTATATCTTTCTTCTTGAATTCTAGTTTTTCCTTAAAATAATTTGGTACAAACCCATACGGTAATTAGTCTGTCTGATAGAAAATTAAACAGTAGAACTTGACTCGGATATGATAGGACTATCGTAGCTATAGCATATGAAATGGTCTTGTTATTGTGTGTCACTTGCACAATGTGCGTCCCTTCCGGTTTGTAAAATATTAATTACTGCTTTAATGTTAACTAGTTTCTTAATTTGAGGGCTGTTATCTTACTAAAACCGTAAAAACGACCAAAATACACTATACAATTGCGTGACTTCTCCTTTAACATTTCAATTGGTATACCTTGGCATCTTCGAATGTAGTACCCCATTTTTCGGCCCAACCTTCAAACTGCTTTTCTGTCACTGAAAACAATTACATGATATCAGATCAAAGGATATTGAAAATGGGATTATGACTTAACAGTATCTAACATTCTCTTCTTAGGTACAACCACGAATATTTCGCCTAAACCCACTTCCACAGGACACCAAATACAGGGGGTACCTACTTGGGGTGACCAAAAACCCAGGACAGACAGCATTACAGGTAATTCCAAATTCCGCCGCCTCTAAAGCAACGCCCTGCAACAAATAAAATTCTTGTTAACAAAACACCTTCGTTTTTCTTTCCCCGGTTTAGTCAAAGGACTTGATTAGTTATGACTAGATAAATAAAGCACGATGCGACTACATTGTAAGACACCGATGTACTTCCTTATATTATATCACAGTGCCATTATAAAGACCTGGAATTTCTATATTTAACATGTTTTACTTGAAAAATGCTCGAGAACACTTAAATAATACCCGTGTTTCCTTGGTGCCAGGTTATTTGCAAAGGGTTTTAGCTAGCGCAAATTAAGGTAACGCATAACCCAAACACCATTTGTTATAGTCAACAGATAAATAGGCCATATCTGGATATACATCGTACAGTATAGTAGTTCACGGATTTGAACCGGAAATAATTGTATTTGTTCTAATTATGTAAATAATAATGAATGTGTAGACCGAATGCTCGATGATAAATTCATAACATCGAAGGAACAAAAATGTTCTTATCTTCTTCGGTCATTCCTTTCAAGGCGTTATAATTCAACTTCGATATCCCTACTTCAAGACAATATAACCCAGTTGAGCAGATTTATTGACTTGCACTTAAAGAAGAATGACTCGATTGATAAATATATTCACAGCACCTAACTGTTCTGATTCACATAACAACACTGTTGGTGGATGTATAACATAGGCCAGAACCGTCCTACCTTGGTGAGTCCGATTAGACCAGCTTTCGCTGCACTATACGGAGCTTTCCCAACAGCACTGATGTAACCCATCTGAGATGACATGTTGATTATCCGTCCCCATCCTGTGTATTGTATCAAAGATGTACTTATTAGACGATTATAACACATTCAATTGGTGAATACAAAATTTAATAATCAATTGATTCTTTTCTTCGTTTGATTGATTTGGGATTAACGTCATACTCAACGGTATTTCAGTTAAATAACAAGGGTTTATCTTCCTCTTGCTCTGTCTGACTTAAAAACGGTGCAAAAACCGGAATAAAAATTCGTAAAATCCACTTAGTCTGTATCTCTCTCGTGTACTTGATATCAACGGACTTGGGGACTCGAACTGGTGAGCGGCCGGCTGATTCAATTCACCAATCTATAAAACCCACCAACCAGCCATGGGAGCGAGGATACATTGAAATCCCAACATCTATTTGTCCGTACATATTGAACAGAATTTACGAACTGATATTTGGGTGTCTATACAGGTTACCTTTGCGTCTCATTGCAGGTAAGAAATGCTTACACAGGTGGAAAGGAGCACTCAAGGTAACACCTATCATTTCATCCCACTTTACATCCGGGTACTCATCAATCGGACACACGTATTGCAACCCTATGGCAAGTAAAATTCCGTTAGATGATTGGTACCTGCTTAGAAGACCATTTTACGTCAGTTTGGAGCTTCTCACAAAATACATTAAGATTATTTACAATATACATGCAACTCATCCAAAGTTTCTTTTAAGGTTTATAAACGATACAAATATACATTGGAAATACGTCAGAAGAACATAATATATGCAAATTATACTATTTATATTATGTTATTTATGTTGGAAGTTAAATTACTAGCTTAATCTAATTGATCATTTTATTCTACCAATCGTTAAACTTGAAATATAGTCAGCCTCTTATTATGCAAATGTCACTGATGTTTGTTCAGAAAACATCATCATTTCACTCATGCTGCCTGCATGGTCCGCGTGGAACCATAGCAACATCTCCCCATGTTATCCCGGGCTTAGGGCTAAATTTCAGTCCTGTGGCTGTGGCTGTGACTGGCGGACCTTGGCATTTTTAACGAAACCTGGCTATTTTCTAGTTCAGAGAGTCCCACCCTGCTCACCCTTAAACTTTGTATTGTTCTTTCCGGCCCTTTTTGACCTTCACCTTTGCCAAAAAATTATTGATTTACTTGAACAATCCTAACTTGGGGCATGATATATTTTCACACACCATCGATTTCAATTATATGCATGCCCCAAAATTGTCATTCACTTGTATTGACCATGTAATTTATGAAATAAATGACCATATCACACTACATATATATGTGTTTGACTTTGTTATTTTCATTTCTACAAACTATAAGCTAGTCTCTGGTCCATATTTAAATAACTGTCGAGCATAAACAGGCCTAGAAAAAATGTGCAATATAGCACTGTCATTGC
>JARFOD010013277.1:0-11301 GCA_031763545.1 Mopalia muscosa
TAATAGTGGTCTAAGTGCCGTTTTGGTCATTTTGAGTAAACCACTCTCAAAGTAGAAAAGAGCAAGCTACGTAAATTATAGTCCAAAAAGGATGCATATAGTCTGTATCTGTACACTGGATGGTACCAATATTGCTTTCAGCCAGGAAATATAAAAACTATTCAACTAACAGAATCTACCAATAACTCTAAAAAATGCAAAATGGCACTTAGACCACTATTGCTCTGAGGGGCTCACATAACTATTAAAGTGCTGATAACATATGTATAATGTGACATAAAACACCAATCAATCAATCATTATTGACTATTGCTGTCATTTTGTCCTCTCATACAACAACATCTGATTTGTTGCATAGAAGTCCCTTGGAAGCCAAGACTGATTAGATTGCAATTAATCTGCCAAGAGTTGTAATGCAGAGTACCTCGGAATAAAACTCTTGGCTAGCAAAGATGGCCCTGGTGCTCTCTGGGCCCATTCATCTGAGATGCCATAAAATAAGTGAAATTGTCTTCTTAAGTAAGATATTAACCTCAATCAAACAAACAAATCAATCAAACAAACAATCCTAAGTTATACTTAATACACGTATTTATAAATATAATTTTTGTTTTTCATTAGGCCCACAAATTTTGACTGAGAATGGATGCATCATGGGTAAATATGGTGCTTTATTGACCTTTAAAGGGGTCAACAATGATGTTTCTCCTGAGCAATCATTGGCTGAAAGTAGTCAGCTGATCTGTCAACATATTGTGGGCATGAGTCCAAAGTTGATTGGTGAACCGGAGGATGGGATGACCAATCAAAGCATAGAATCAGAGCAAGAACAAGGACAGACTACTGATGAGGAAGAAAATGTTGAAAATAAACAAAAGAAACCAAGAGAAGAGGAAAATCGTTTAATTTTCCAGGAATATCTTTTAGATCCATGTATAACAGTTCAAGAATTCCTAACGAAGAATTCCATAGACATTTTAGATTTTGTTAGATTTGAATGTGGGGAAGATATAGAGGAACAAAAAAGTGAGAAATAATAAAATGCAATTTTTTAGTTACAGACAGCTATACAATAAACATTTACAACTATTTTCTTGCGTTCTTTGTTCGTTAATGTATTTTTTGTTTTTAATTACGGGTAACTGAACTTATACTGTTTTAAATATTATTATCCATTAATCAGTTATATTCACTAAATCACTTAAAATTTCATCCATTTAATTGGAATTTAAGACTTGCTTTAAGTACTTGAAAATTGTGTTTGGGAGGTAGAGGACGGTCACATTTTTCAGTTACAATGTGTCAACATTTCTCAGACAAATAAGAATAGTTTTTTTATGATGCTAAATTATCAAACATGTAAAAATTATTCCTGAACGAAATTTTATGTCCTTTAAACACCAACCAAACAAGTATTACAAAGAGGGTATACAGTCGTGAAAAACGACTGGTAATCAATTAAATCTTGGCCTACCCCTTGCTCCAATAATGTTAGTAGGTTTTAGCAGAACATACACTACACATAAATATATATTTTTTTTTTAAACCAATACGATCATAACCAAATAGGTACACATCTGTATACAGGTTACAATTATAAGAAAGATAAGAAATGTATGTATTTACATAGATTTATGAAATTATTTTACATAGATTTATAAAAGCATATTTCCAATAGATAGTAAATATATCGTGAAAATATAAATTAAAAAAAATTATTTTTTGCATTTGACTGCTGAACCCCCGTCCATGTGCTGTTTCGACTGAGGTGTAAAAGCGAAAGTCTTTGGCTGGGGTAAAAGAATAATTTTCAGATTTAGCAGACTGTTGTGGCATGACTCGTGTGGCGTTATAAAGCTGCCTCCGACGGTCATGTAAACGAAATATCTCTAAGCACTCATCACTTCTATAACTGTTAATTTTGTTTTTCCCAGAATTGTTTACACGCTGTGTCCTGCGTTCTTGGTCTGCCCTTGAAATACCGGTAAGCTTGAGTTCTGCGTAAAACAAACAGAAAACAAGTTAACCAGGGGAAGCAACTCTCGTGTACAAACTATACATACGGTCTATAGAGTTGTCTCCCTCATCCCTCGTCATTTGATTAAAATCGTCAAACTCTTGCTTCATGACCTAGATGACCTTGAGATCGCTTGGTCGTAAACCAGGACCATTTGTGTAGTAATATTTTGTATTTTTCCGTAAATTTTTTAAATTCCCGTTACACATTCACATTTCTTGAAGCTGCAGAATTTTTCCGTAACTTAGGCGAAGAGAAGAGCTCCGCCACATGACGTCCTTATTCGGTGAAAAGCTAGATTGTACTTGAAGGTTACAAAATGTGCCATTTGATTAAAATCAATCGCGTCCTACCTTATGATATTGTATACATCTAGACCGTTTGGTCATAAATCAGGGCCATTTTGTATAGTAATATTTTATAACTTTCGGTAAATTGGGCGGTCGTGGTCCGACAATTTACAACTGTATAAATACACCTGGACTATGTTATGGTGCCATACAGCTTCAGGTCTATGCAAAACAATTATAAAAATTAAAAAATTAAAAATTGTGTTCTTTTTCCTTTTACCAACATTACAATTACGCATTTAAATAGTTTTAATCTGTTGGATTTGTCCGGGGAAGAGTTCGGATCCGCCACGAGACGACCTAGGAAGACGTAATTGTGCTGGTTTATCCCAAAGTTGCGATTTGTGTTTGTAAAATCAAATCTCAAAAACTTTCCCCGTGTTTTGTTATTGAGCGACAATCTAGCGGCAAACAAAACACGGGGAGCGTTTTTAAGATCTGATGTGAATTAGATTGGTGTTGGTATACAGGGCCTACTTTGTGGTTGCAAAATGCGGCCCTGCTTGTTTAGTTGGTTTACCGGATACTTTCGGATGTTGAAAGGGAATATTATACTTAAAAATAAGTTTATTAGATATCTGTGTTTTTGTTGTTAACAATATATTTGCGAGGGTATTTTAAAATAGGTTCTGTCTGTCCGTCCCTTGGTCCCAATTCATATTCCGAGCGCAGTCTCCAATAGTACCTATGTATCGAGCTGAAATTAATTTTATTTTACAGCTGACATATTGGGACTGCGCACTACATGTCATGGTGCTATTCATCTAAAATTCTTGGAAGTTTGTCTGTCCGTCCATGTGTCCTGTCATTTCCTTCCCTCCACCTCCTGTCATATTCCGAGATCTATCTCCAAAATTACTCAACATATCCACCTGCAATTTTTTTTTAACAGCTGACGTATTGGGACTGTTCACTATGTCATGGTGCTATTCATGTTACAGTATTGGAAGTTAGTCTGTACGTCCATCCGTCTGTTATTTGCCTCCACTTTACCTGCTGTAATATTCCGATGTCTATCTAAACAAAGGACTCAATGTACCGAGCTCAAACTTGTTACATTTAACAGCTGATATATCGGGACTGTGCACTGTCATGATACTGCCATGGTGTTATTCGTGTAACATTCTTGGAAGTTTGTTTTTTCGTCCATCTGTCAGTAATTTTTCGAAGTTCACTCTACCTCCTGTCATATTTTGAGCTCTATCTCCAAAAGTACTAAAAATATCGAGCTTAAATTCATTTTATTTAAAAGCTGATATATTGGGACTGCAATGTCATAATGCTATTCATGTAACGTTCTTGGAAGTTAGTCTGTCTTTCCATATGTCTGTCGTTAGCAATCATTCCACCTCCAGTCTTATTTCGAGCTGGATTGCCACTGTCATTTAAAAGTGGCAACTTCTTGTCTTGTCATACTCTGGAAGGTATTTCTAACAATTTTTTTCATCTGTCCTTGGCATTGCTTTCTGTTACACAATATTATGTTATCTGCATGTGTTTTGGTCCATTTCTGCACTACATTTTTGGGTACAATACAATACATGGAAGTTTATCATTCGTATATTTTAACAACTTACAGCCTCGGTGCGGGAGTGTTACACCAGCGAGCATCAAACTACTCTGGAAGGGCACTGTATTTCAAATGTGACTATTTCTTATCTTGTCATACTCTGGAAGCACGTCACATTTTCTCTCAAAATACATATATTTTTTAAAATGTATGTCATACCTTCTCGCGTTACTTTACATGCACAGGCAGTCACTCAACGTGTTATCTTTAACGCCACGTGATGTCTTGCCTAGAAGAAATGATATAATAGAGTCAGAAGTGCACCTTAATGCCTTGTCATTGCTTTTTGTTACACAATTTTACACAATTCTGGTCCGTTTGTACACTCCTATAGGCCTTATATTTTCGTACAATACAATACATGGAGTTTTATTATTTGTATATTTTAACAACTTACAGGGCTGGGGGTATTACACTATAGAGAGCTTTGCTCGTTTTTGTGCTTGTTTTCTTTTTTACACATGATTACAATTTGTTTTTAAATCTTCTATGGATTTCACATTAAGGTGCACTACTGGCTTTATTATCATTTATTCTAGGCGAAACATCACGTGACTTTAGAGATACCACGTTGACTGACTGCCTGTACATGACAAATAACGCGAGAAAGTATGAGAAAAGCCAATCGTGCACCTAACTCGAAGTAACAGCGCTCAATGATTAGTAAGTTCCATTGAGCTGATATCTGTCCGACGTTCAATTGATTTATGCCATCGAACCGTCGTTATGTTATCGGTTGAATGAGTAAGACTTCCCGGGCCCTGTGATGAACCACTCGCCCAGTCACGTCATCCGCGAAACACCGTTGTTACGCAGCGAATGTTTCCTTTGCAGGCGTGAAGCTTAGAGGATTTGAGTAAAAATCGTCATAAATTGTGGTTAATTGAAAACAGACTTGACAACCAATCTGCCGTAATTGCGCGCAAAATTTGTAAGGCTAGAGTTTTTTTCCACAAGAATCGGCGCAATAAAGGTCATAAAATACCAACCGTGGCGTGACTCGCTTCGATAATTTGAACACATTTCCGATTTTATAGCTAACGTAATTAAATAATGGAACAGGATTAACTTTCAGTTGATTGTCCATGCTTTGTTTTAAATCTCTATTTGAAGCTTTTTTCCCTCTCTTACTCTTGTTTTATATGTTTGTTTTGTCCTATTAATTCATTTGCGTTTAATTTAGACAGAGCTATGCTTCCTTTAAATTTCTCGGACTCTTTTTTTAATAGGCATACGGATAGATACAACATCGATTTTGTATTTTGTGTTTATTTCATTTTTTTTTTTTTTTTTTTTTTATATATAAATTAAATAAAAATTCTAGAGTGTTATCAATTCGAACCAACATGATTTTTTTTTTTTTTTTTTTTAAGTTTTGTAATAATTAGAAAATTGAACTGTAGCTGATCTGTTTTGATGTCGTTATATTACTCCTGTGATTGGCTTTATTATAATTCATTCTAGGCAAAACATCACGTGACATTAAAGATAACACGTTGACTGACTGCCTTTTCATGACAAGTAACGCGAGAAAGTGTGAGAAAAGCCATTCGTGCACTTAACTCCATTTTGACTTGTCTCGTCTTTGTTGACAGTGGCGTTCGCTTTACCCATATTGGACTGGCACGCCGTCGTGTGAGTGAAATAACCCAAAGTTTGGCGATAAGATTCAATCAAATAAAACAAACAAAACTCTATGACTATAACATTAACTTCAAAATAAATTCACAAATTCATTTCAAACTTGTTATGTTGCTTAAATTTTCCGGTTGAGACAATTAATTCGGAAAATTGGGCGCGCCACAATAGTCGCCATTGTTTTATTTGGTTATCAACATCATAAATTGAAATTCATCTAACAGATCAACTTTTAACTTTGCATTTAGTGGATTCTATTGAAGCAACTGATGGAATTGCTTTCAACTTTCGCGCGCCGATGAGACGGCATTGAATGACAGGCATTACAGTTTTTATGTCTAATGTTTACCGAATTAAAAACCATCTTGACCATCGTGACGTGCTCTGTTAGAAACAGTGCATTGGCTCCCATTCCACCCTACAATATGACCTACATATGTTATAACATTACCTCATGTGAGCTTAAGTACTTTGTATTTGCCTCTTGTGGACTTTGGTGCACGATTGGCTTTCTCGCGTCACGTTTTATGTCCGTCAGTCAGTCAAGGTGTTTTCTCGTTCTAAACATTATTCGCGCACCTGCATAGATTCCACTCGTGAAATCTCGAGGTTGTCCGCGAATAACGTTTAAAAACCGTGTTATCTTAAACGCCACTTGATGTTTTGCCCGGAAAATGATAATATGGCCAAAATGTGTATCTTAATGGTTTTGTGGGCAGAAAATCGTCTTTTCGGCAGAAAATTACCGATATATGATATAATTTAGGGGCTTTTAAAAAGTTTCAAACAAAAAATTTCCAGCTTATTCATAAATCAATAGATTTTAATTTATTTCTCGGCGCATGTACATCGATTATTAAGATTTGATATTTTCGGTTAGCCATTGTAGGCCCGTTGTAAAATACAGAAAATGAGTTTTAATCTATTTCCGCTGTTATTTGGCGGGAAATTATCATATGTCATCGTTCAAGATATCTTAAAGGAAACACGAAATATTAATTGACTTTAAGCGATTTCGAATTCCACTTGTAACAGTCACAGTACAGCACATGCGTTATAATAAATATGACACCGGAATGGTGTTAAAGGAATTTAGCTTCTAAGGAGACCGGCTTGTACTGACCGGTAACCAAATAAAGGGACGCTACGACCTTTGACCATCGGTCAGCAGGGCCGGCAATAAAATGCTAGAGAAGTTTTATGTGCCCTGTCTTTACGACTTTGAACGGGTGGTCATAAAACTTTACAGCCGTCATTTGGCCCCGTATCGCTTCGGTCGTTAGTTTTGGTCTCGGCAGAAACTGACCGGCTATTACCATAAATTAATCCCCGTGCTCTGTCCGAGACTGATCCCGCCGGGGTGTTTAGGGTCGGTTAGGGTCGTAAATAAGACGGCACCCCGGGTCAAAATGACCGCTGGCTACTGGCGTAGACACCCTAACACACTGTCATCTTTCTATAGGTAAGTCTACATCACATTGTCTAGATAGACTTTGGCTCCCAACCAAGAAGATCTGCAGGCTAGAACGTAAACATCACAAGTGACCAAGGCTCGCATATTGGTCGAGTCAAACACAGTACTTTTCAAGACTTTCTCGCGTTACTTGTCATTTACAGGCAGTCAGCCAACATGTATCGTTAACGTCACGTGATGTTTTAAGTAGAATAACTGATAAAAAGCCAATAGTGCACGTTAATGACTTGAAACAAGACAGTTGTTGCTTGCTCACTGTCAGATACTATGCTTTGCTCGTTACGGGGGAAACAAACTTGTTTTAACTACGATGGTCACTATATACAGTATATGTTTAGGTGTGCATGTCTTTTTTACAATCGGTGCTTACACAATTGTTGAACTGTTATAACAAACAGTCCATTATTTAAATAATAACGACAATTAACGTATACATTTTGATTGCCAAAATGTGTAAGTTAATTGTTGTTTTTGTTTCAATAATTTGTTTAGCGAAGCCGCTTCATAAAAGTATTTAAACAGTCCACTTTGAGGACATTTCCAGATTTAGGTGTACTGTTGCCCTTTCTCATACTTTCTCGCGTTACTTGTCATTTACAAGCATTCAGCCAACGCGTTATCTTTAACGTCACGTGATATTTTGCCTAGAATAAATGATAATAACGCACAGTATATGCACCTTAATGCATTGACCACTAGCATTGCTTTTCAAAAGAAATGGATGAATTGGTGTTAAAATTACGGTATAAAATATCTTATTTGGAGGAATAATCTGAAAATATTATTTGGTAAAGTTAGAATAGTTACGACAGGTCTTATAACAAATCAGGCAAGTATGTTCAACTTATTATCGCTTTCTACATTAGCTCATGATATATGGTGGTTGTTACAACTTAAACAATAACGGTTTGTGTATGGTGGCCGATATGGACCAAATCTTTTGGCGAGAAGCGATGTTCACTATCGACCACCATAGGTTATAGTCAGACCAATGAGCCCAGTTTCGAAAAGAACATACAATACACATGTACAGGCATGTATGCTACCTTTTCATGTAAAGACAAGTTAATGATATACTTGTAATCGATTAGGCTATAGGTGGCAAACAAAACTGTCCATTTTAGACGAGTAATGGCAAGCTTCTTACGCAAATTATTTTTTAAAATCCAAATAAGCTATCTCTGGTTACGAATCAACATAACGCCCATGTGCTCTTCACAAAAGACAGCTGTCTTCTAAACTTCGCCTCGTCGGTCTTATACAACTCGGTGACTGACGACGGCTCACAATATCGCGAAACTTTATTCGATGGTTTACGAGCGCGTCTTTGTTAAAGGTGAGGGGAAGGGACGGTGTTACAGACAGACACTGTCACATTGTCCCGGCGGTCTTTTGGTCCAATGCCCCCGGGAGAAAATAAAAAGATTTGAAGTTCATTTCCCGTACTCCGTGTACATGTCATAAACTTTACTGCCAATGAGCTGTCTCAATTAACAGCATTCAAGTTTTATTTTCTCGGCACTCAGGGACTCTCCACGCCACAACAATCCTATAAGGAGTTATTGTCCGTGTTTCTAATACGACCAATTTGAAATCGTTTTAAAAGTTTTAATACAAGTTTAATCTACGGCTTTCCGATGTAATTATCTTGAGCGGAATTAAACAATATAGAAATTAAAAGAAAATATTTGAATAATACGACCAATTTAAAATGTTTTTAATGGTTCGATACAAGTTTAATCTTCAGCTTCCCGATTTAATTACCTTGATCGCAATTAAACGATAAATAAATTAAAGGAAAATGTTCTAATACGACCGATCTCAAATCGCTTCAAAGCTTTATTGAACTTAATTTACATTAAGATGCACTACTGGCTTTATTATCATTTATTCTAGGCAAAACATCACGTGACGTTAAAGATAACACGTTGACTGACTGCCAGTGCATGCCAAGTAACGCGAGAAGGTATGAGAAAAGCCAATCGTGCACCTAACTCGATACATGGTGATTCAATATTTCGGTTTATTTTAAAACCATAGTCTAAAATTCTTGACAATGGTTTTAAAATAAACCGAAATATTGAATCACTGTGGATCCATGTGTATGTTTTATTGGATTTGAAAGTTTACTCTACTTTAATTTATTGGGGGGTTAACTTATACCATAAAAAGGTTGCAATCTTATGTTGTTGTTTATAAACGTTGAAAGAGTTAGGTGCACGATTGGCTTTTCACGCACTTTCTCGCGTTACTTGTCATGTGCAGGCAGTCATCCAACGTCTTATATTTAACCTCATGTGATGTTTCACCTAGAATAAACGATAATAAATCCAAGAGTGCTACTAATTGCGTGGAAACCGTATTGATATACTGTATATGTTTTTTTTCCTCCAGACATGATAACGTTGATTTGCAAGCAGCCGTTGAAAAAGGAAAAAGAGATACTTTAGATTTATGTTTTAGAGATAATGTGCTTTATATTGTAAACCACTGATCCAACTTCAGAAGCTGGTAGGAATATGGAGAAAAAAAAAGTAGAAATTAGAGATCCATGTCTTACAGGTATTTTGCTAAATAGTGTATATTCCACTGAGCCAACTTCGGAAGTTGATAAAGAAAAAAAAAATAGAAAATTAGGAAATTATGTCTAAGAAGTATTTTGTCTATCAAATTTCGATAAGTGCCAACCTTCAGTCGATGCCAATGTTGGCAGACTAGAAGGCCTAGGGTTTTGGTAATCGCCTTAAACCCCGGTCTCCCTTAATTGACCGTAAACAACTCTCTTTGACAGGAGAACTCGAGTAAAACCGATAAAACTGATTATTTAGAAGAGTGTGTTACGCGGACTTTTTGCCAAGCATCCTCATCGTAAGATAATTAAGTCCGCCATGTTGGATGACTCGACGTTTTTTATGGGTGATGTCAGCCACCAGAAAATAAAATGTCTAAAATTGAGTCAGACGACAATATTGACCTGGGCATCATTAAAGAGGCACCGAAGCATGACTAAATGCAAAAACAATTTGAAACCAATAACATTGAGGCTAAATTCTTCTTAGTGGAGTGATTGATTAAGTAACGAAATTTTTACCTATATATTCACGATAATTTAATAAATTTGATTTTATTTGATTGCTAACGTCTATGCTTAGATTCAAAATTGTCTCCATGAATAAAAATTTTTTATCGTAGTATATGTTTGTGTGTATACTATATAGGTGGTGATATTACAGGGAAGGGGGGATTGCTTAAAACGGTTCTTTCTTGCTCTATCACTGGTGTTAACTTGTTAATTAGGATCCGCCATGGATTGCCTTCCTATTTGCTTGAAACGTTCACGGTATTAAACTGTATAAAGTGGCGTTAGATGTATGAATGTGTCTATATACCGTCGCTTGCACGCTGTCCGTACACTTAAATAAACATAGAAAACTTTTTTAGAATGCGCTTATTATGTTCACTATGTTCTACGTGAAAACTAAACAGACGGGAGCTATGAAATCGCTACACAAAGTGGACTATTTTTATCATTTCATCTGCAAAAATACATCTCATCTGATGGCAATGATCGTATGACATCCTAGGTGATGCGCACAGTACATTCGAGGACTTTAGTGTGCCATTTTTTATACGCCCGATGAAAATCGGTCTTATTATTTTAAGTCTCGCGAGAACCAGACTCTCCGCGCGTTAACTTCGACCATGGCTAGAGGGTCTGGTTACACCGCATGTTATATTTTTGCAAAAAAGAAATGGCCCGGTTATCGTACAGTCCCTTTTCTGATAGGTTAATTAAAAAAAAATGTTTTACAAATTAAATTCAACCCAAAACCTATCAATTTATTTACAAATAAATTACTTGGGAACTTTATTTGTTGAATTTGGAAATTATTCAGTCCGTATTTGTGTAATATTTTTTTTAATTAACCTATCAGAAAAACAGCTGTAGGAGAACAGGGCCATTTCTTTTTTGCAAAAAATAACGTGCAGTGTTACCAGACTTTCAAGCCGTAGTCGAAGTTAACGCGAGAGTCTGGTTCAAGCGAGACTATATTAAAGTATGATCAGTGTCTGTCCGCCCGTCCGGGTGGCTCCAATCCGTTTCCTGAGTAGAACTCGAAAACTATAAGGCCTTTGTTTGTGAAACTTGGTAGGTACATGGACCATTAACTGTCGTTGTGCCTTTTGCTATTACCGTTCATCATTTGAAAAATCTGTCCGTCTGTCCGGAGTCCGACCAAGTGGCTCCAAT
>JARFOD010013288.1:0-10926 GCA_031763545.1 Mopalia muscosa
CTATGTTTTGTTGATGTTGTAATCTCGCTGCAGGGGGACCATTTCCTGAACAACTATCTCGACTTGGGAGTGTGCCCTACTGAGGCTAAACTTGTAAACCATCTGGAATGTATTCTTTTCGTTTTTGCATTCGTCTTGAAAGTCTGCACAAAACGATACGAGTACAGACCCTTGCCGTGGGGCAAAATTATTCCACTCATCAAATAACTGACAAATGATTTTGCCCCACATCAAAGGTATATATTCGCAACGTCTTGTGTAGGCTTTGTGTTTTATTTTCGTCAAAAACTTTACAACAATTTTCCAGAATTTCACATTTTTAAATTCGGTTTTACTTCTACTCAAAACAATTTTACATGTGTTAAATACTTCATTTTATTTTACACATGTAAAATTGTTTTTTACATAAATGAAAATCTTTTCAACCAAATAAAAAAAGAATTTCACATATATGGAAACGAATAATACATAAGTAAAATGAAAGAAAAGTCGATTTATGTAGAATAAAAGTAAAGTGATAAAACGACTTGCCCTAGCTCTGACCACCTGAGACGGATATAAATCACCCGGCTACTGTTAAAGACACGGACTACAGGTACTATATACTTATAAAAACACAAATATCATTTGCCGTATATAACACATGTCAGTTCTGGCATGAGCAATACCTTTTCATTTGCAGTTTATTGCACATTGATTTTGAACTAATAATTAATCAATACATGTATCGCCTGCACCGATGACAATAATGGGCATTTAAGGGAAAGACAAGCAATTTTCAACCAAAACTTATTATTTCATTTCATATGTCGATAACAGTTACCCAAGTAGCATTTACAACAGAGTGGGCATAACAGTTGATTAGTTAATGTAAATGTCGAAAATTACGTCAGTGTTTGCATCCAAGGTAGGTTTCTCAGTAAAGTTAACGGTTAGTTACAAAACGTTGCGCAATAATGAATTTTTACTATGACGTGACGTCCATTTATTTGTTACGCATGTCATCTATCTGGCTATTATGTTAACGGAGCTTGGAACAACTGAACCCATGTCATTATAACATTGCTGGATGTTATAACAGGTATATGACAATGAACATTTGGTTTATATTCCTTCAAACGGCAGCATGTGTACTGTATTCTATCACCCGGGTATATCAATTACTATTGGATTTCCTGCGAGTTGTTTGCAGAACACGTGCCAAAATTGTGTTATTTTAAAGAGTTTAATTGAACCGTATAAATCAAATTAACATAATGGTTTTAGATACACTTATGTGTAGGCATACGTTTTATTTTGAGCAGCTGTCTTCTACATGGAATTTCGATACGAGGATCTACCTTCAAGTTGCCTTGTTCTTTAATATGAAATCCAGCTCTTTGCACTTTTAAACTTCTCTAAAACAGGGCCACAACATATACGATGAGAATTGATGAATTCTCACCGAAATTCGTTAAATTCCTCATTTTGGGATAACACTGTCTTAGTTTGGGATAACACTTTCTTAGTTTGGGATAACACTGTCTTAATTTGAACAGAGTCTAGTTGTTCAAACTAACAGAGTGTTATCCCAAACTAAGAAAGTGTTATCCCAAACTAAGACAGTGTTATCCCAAAATGTCGAAAATTATGTTAAACTTCACTTTCTAAAAGACACAAAAAGTTATCATGAAGCAATTATAATAATTATATACCACAGTTAATAATATAGAAGCATTTTGCAGCATGTTTTAATCGGAGTATATACTACATAATATCTACTGAATCATCAACTGTTAATAACGTTGAGATAGTTTCCCCTTGAGGATAGCCACAGGGCAAACGTCAGACAATATACAGAAAGAATCTATTAACGGACAATATGAATTTAAGGCTTACCTTAGAACTAATGGAGTATATTTAATGACGTAACCGAAATAATAACCCATTAGCGATGAGCGTTTGGTTCTACGAGGTGATATAAAATTAAACCCTCTACTAGATGTTAAGTCCAAATTAGTCATTATCGATTATATGGTGTCATTTTGGATGCGCACAGGTCAGGGAAATATTCTAGTCTGATAATTCGATTTGAAAATAATAGCTAATGGACCTAACATATAGATCTGGCGGTCATTGAACTCTTAATGGCTCCAATATGAATTAAATTGCAGCATTGCGCACCTGAAATATAGGATTCTAAAATTAAGCACACTATACAGGGATGTCGATATACTGAAATCAATGAATTATGTCATGTTCTAGACAAACTCTAAGAGATAAGTTTATAAATATATTTATTATGTGTAACCTGTAGACATATCGATAGAAGGTAGTGACGATGCACATCGTATATAAAGTATGTGATAAATGTAGCAGACGCGATATTCGGTATGGGTGATAACTATAGATATACCTGCAAGTATTTCGAAGAAAAACAAATTACTAATGCATGCACATAGTAATATAAATAAAATGACATACAAAATAACACATAGACCAACAGAATACTCGAACCACGTTCATTTTATGGTCGTGGGTTCGATTCCCGGAAGGGTTTCAACCTGCAAAATTTTCTGAACTAGAATCTGTTCAACCTAAGAAAGTGTAATCCCAAAATAACGGAAATACTGTAGAACCATGTTTGTTTGTAATGACGTACAAGTTCCCTTAGTTACGAAGTATTAAACAAAACGGCGGATAAAACGCTAAAAATATATTTGGTGTAAGTTGTATTTAAAACCATGACCCCCACACGATCTATTTGCACTGTCTCAAGACTCAACATAGGAGTTAATTTCAGGCAGTTCGGTTATCCCCCCTCCTGGAGGGGATTGAAGTAAACAGAGTCTGGAAATGACATATTTTCCTTCAGCAAAGAGATAAAGCGTAAACGTATGACATTACTCTGAAATAATTTATTCAGTGTGGATATATTCGATTGGCCGACATAAGTAATGAATTATTATACTAAAGTATTAAACACAATGTGATTGTCCTGTCATTGGCTTGTCTTGTCTTGTTTGTTGTCAGCGTTGTCGAGAATGGTCTTCGTGAAACATTGGACTGGTATGCCGTCGTGTGAGTAAATCAACAAACAAACAGACATATACTAGATACGTTTATTGCATTATTTTTGACAACAACAAGCGCATTTTCTCTGAACAGAGCGTAGCAGAGTCTGCCAGATGGAATTATAATTGCCCTACGTCGCCAATCAAATGGATTATCTGAAATTAGGTCACAACATAGAAATCAATCTTATGTCGCATGGTGTCAGAATGCGGTAATGGCATGTGATCTGTTCATGCTACTAATCCAAATTTTAAACCTGTGGTTTACATCCAATCTGTCGGTTATTCTTCTTTTACCCCATTTAATAAGGACCTCGGTTCTAAAGTTTAGTTTTCAACCGAATAAAGCACACACCCAATCCAAAAGATTGATAAAAGACACAACGTTTTTTTCTATTGAATTGCCTGTATAACGAGCCATGCAATAGATGCGACGCATTACCAGTGATCAACGGTTGAGTCAATATTTACCGGAAATCTTTAAATTGTTTGCCGCCGAGATCAGTCAACATTTTGTTATACTTCATGTCCAATAAAAAAGTTAAATCGATTTCTTACGAAAGTATACCGCAAAATGCAACCAACACAAAGTCTAGCACAAAACAGAATAAAACACAATTAACCCGAAACAAGCAACAAAACAAACAAACAAATCATCAGCATAAAGAAAGTCAGTTTGGTTTTGGAATCGCCGTTCCGTGAGGGTGATGAATGGTTATGTCAATATTAAACTTCAAGTCAAACTATTTTCAGGCGTGTAATATAAACACTTGTGTTTATTACCTTCCAATCAAAAAGACAATAAAAGTAGCCAGGGATATTTTATATAATTTCTGCTCCATTTAATAAAAAATATAGTGCAATTTAGCGTGGATAAGCTTCCATGGAAACCTTAAGAACGCCTCTTTGCAAGGCACCCTTAAAAGACAAATCATATTTACAAACAAATAAATGGCGTTATTCACAAGTTACACAAAAACTACAAACGCGCAAAGCTTCCAGAAAGTTAATATATTCATTAACCTTCGCTTCACACCGACAGAGCCTGTTAATCAAAGTGGTTTGTGGGCTAATGAGTTTATTAATCTAAGAAAGCAAATCAAAACTATTTTAAACAGTCATATATTGATTGATTGTTGAAAATAAATACGGGTGCTGTGACGAGAGCATCAAAACATCAGCAGACAAATGCAAAACGTTATACAAAAGGTACACGAGCATGTCCAACCGCTCAAAGCTTCCAGAGAGTAGTAGACCTAAACATCCCTTTACATTTCCCCTCTCGCCGACAAAGACTGTTAATCAAAATGGTGGGCGGTTTAATGCGAAAAAGCAAATAAAAACTATCTCAAACCAGAAGATGTTGATGTTTTAATTCTATGGTGTTTTACGCTGTGCTCAAATGTATTGTTTTTCGCTAATGTACGCCTCCAATAAATAGCTTAGCTTAAAATATAAACAACAAGAGAGGAGAAGCAAAGTGTTTTGATAGGTATCAAAATAAGGTTCCAGAGTGGATAGTTAATACAGATGACTGTTCTGGGAGCATACACACATCAGCAAAAGTTCAGCAGCCTGAGAGATGTTTTGTTTAAATGTCGATATTCAAATATCACATACATTTTGTAACCACCAAGCACCTTGTAGATGCTCAACATAGACTGTAACTTTGTGATAAACTGCGCCATCACTATCTTACCAGGAAGTCACGAGGCGAAGCACTTCATGTGGGCCCAGTTATTGGAAATGGGGCAGATTCCTGACTGATGACTAGTTCATTTTTTTAATATTTAAAAAAAAAAAATTGCATTGATCTACAGTAGGATGAGATCATAGCATAGACCTGGTGTATTTATACTGCTGTAATCTGCCTGTGGATGACGGAACAATTTTCGGTAAATCACCGAATACCACTACATTCAAAATTGTCCTGGTTTATGGCCAAGCGGTATATACGCAAAGTCATGGAGCTAAGACGGCGAAAGTTTTAATTTAAAAAATAAGGCCTTTCAATACATATTGTTTATCATCGTAATTTTGCGTGATTCTTTCAACTTGGTGGCACAAGGTAGATTTTGTAAAGGGTGTTATATCAAACAATATAATAACTGTCCCATTCTGTTATATATGAGTACAAATGCGCGTAAAAGCATCACTGTAAAAGATCCCTTCCTGATTTTGTTCACCAAAATTCATGGATACCTAAAAATGTCCAGTAAATTGAGATAAACTCACGATTCTAAGGGCTCTGTTTTTGTAATCTGGAAACCAAGACTGCTCGTTTTATTCTGCTACAACCATTGTGTCATATTAACCTGTAAATGGCCTTACGGTTCACTTTATGACATTCACAGGCGGTTTTGGAAGAGATGACACACATAGCTATTAAGCATAATATACGAAAGTGACATATAAGTTCACCCTACAAACCTACGAACAAAATTAAGACATGCATACACAAGGTTAAGAAAATAATCAAGAATGAATACGAAATTTGAATGATTAACCATCTAAACCTAGTCACCTGCCCGACATATCTTATACAAACATTTTCGCAGAATTCGAGAGATTTCTGTTTAAAGGAAATATATACCAGCACACATCAATTAAACAAGTGAGTAAATAACTCTGCAAAGATGGGCAACACTGATATAGAAAGAAAAGCCTTTTGTGATTGTACATCAAAAGATATTTTAAATTACAGTTTCTAAAAGACTTCGTTATGGCTCGATGCTATAATTGTTCACCATGCTCAAACTGCATGAGGCACTTATGTGGATCTTACAGAGAGATACTATGCTCCATGATCAGGGAAGTACCGCATTTCCGGATTCTGATGAGTAGAGCTTGCAGTTCTTTCTGCGAGAAAACTGCCTGAAGGCCGGAGGAGTGGAGACAATACTTTCGAGATTTAAAACAATACAGTTTATATGTTAATTTTGTGCCTTTTGATGCTGAAAAGCATTGGCTTCATTGTCCTCTTGGGGAATGACGCTGTACTTATTTTCCTCTTATAAATGTCAGCCTGATGGTTGAAGGGTATTTGCTGTGATGTAAACGGCAACAAATAATGGATAATCGCCAGGTGGAATACAAAGACACCACAAATAGATCAGCTCCGTGTTTACCAGTAGCTCCGTGCAACACCAGAGGCCTGTTGAATAGACCCATCGCTCGATCCTCCGTAACACTCTCCAAAGAACACCATTTCAGCTCTGCTCGTGACTAGGCCTCTGGGCAACAGGAAACAACCTCCCAACTTGTCTTTCGTATCCTTTGTAACAGAAAACCACTGACATACACCACATTAACATCACATTTACCAGTTCCATGGCTAAGATCAACAAATTGAAGACTCCATTAAGTATGTCGTAATTGTGCAGCATAAAATGGGAAAATAATAATGAATGAAAACACCATTGAACATAGGAAAAATTATTTTAAAAAAAGAGACATGTTTGGGCTTTTGAAGTTATACTTGATCAGAAGTCCATTACCAGAAGTGTGTAACTCAGTATTCAGTAATGTAAACAACATTTTACGTTCCCTCGCTCATGTAATAAACGATAAAGGTGACATAGACGGTGTAAGTTGTGTTTTGGATAGGACGCCACGGGATTTTAGGGGATGGATGCCATGGCCCAGATCGCTTTCATCCATAACTTTGTTGTGATTATTACTGTCATTTTAATACGAACAACTTGAACATACATAAATAACTTGTTGATGATAATTAATTAAATTCTTGGTTTACATTGGCACTGCTCTGACAGACTTTGATCACTCGATATTTGGTCACTGCCAATTACCATGGTTCCGCGTGCGATATCTTGTCGTAAAGGAGAACAAAGTCAAACTGAGTGGACGAAAAAGTGATTGTTTCAATAATTAAATTAAATTTCGTGACGGTTTGCCAGTCAACCACAAAAGGCGCTGCTTTTACTTGAATAAGCCAATATTAGATACAATGACATACATGCTACTGCTACGGGCGTGTTACATTTTTTGTATATACTGGAATTCTGATAACATCTCTGAACTTTGTTATATGTCACCAGGAACTTTATTGCAAATAAAAATGTTTGTGATTACATACCTTAAATCGATCCAGCCGGAGAAAATTTTAACAGAGGGGTTTGAAGCTATGGCGTGACGGCAATAGAGTGATATCCCTTTGAGGAATAATATTATCGCTTTGCAGCAATCCACGATTTTAACAAGGATTATATCGATATATTCTGTGTGTAATTGCAAACCTGTAGTCTATCCGGGCGTAAAACGGGTGCATTTCTTCTTCAGCTGTGAATTTTAAAGACACACATTTCCCAATTTTGGTGTAAACCAAAGGATCAATATTCTTAACTTATTCCACAGTTCAACCGAAGAGTATTTCCATTAGTGTTTATCACTGCTAGTCCGTGGGAATAAATAGTTAGAAACCGATAGTCTTTACCTATGGATCAAATTTGTCCCTAGCGTAATCTGAAGCTATTATGTGCATATCCGCGCACAGACTCTGTCGTGTGGGACCCTTAACGAAGACTATTTCCGTATCCCCAACTGACCTAGGGTTGTGTGAAACCAAGGCTCAGTGTGGTTTATATAGCAGTACTGTATTATATTCCGGGTTAATACCAAACAGTTAAACTAACGGCTTAATTTATGTTAAACGATTTCTCTTGTGTAAATTGTCCTAGCACCGAAAGTGTTGTTCGGGACCTATTTACATTGGACTGATTCAGTACCACAAACTGTCATTGGGTTTGTAAAATCAAGGTCCCTGTTTGGTTTATATAGCAGTACTGTATAATAGGGGATAAAATAGGCTTAATGCCAAACAGTATAGTAAACGGGCAAATTAATGATAAACGATTTCATTGGTGTATCTTAAGAGTGGTCTTCTGAAACCATCTGAAGACTACCCAAAGCTGGAGGTAGGATAACAATTTGTCTGGTATAAGGTCTGGTCACAGAGGGAAAAGAAGCAATACCATACAGAGAGACTCCTGTCTACCTGAGCTTGATTTGATACTCAACAGCGAGTATCACGATTAAATAAAGAAAAGAATAAATCAAAGAAAGTACATCTGTTTTATAGGCCTTCAAGTGCGATCGATTCTGTAGTGAGCATTACTACGTCTGATTCCTCAGGAAAATAAAATAATGTAGAATAAAAATGTTGAATAAGAATAAACCTGTCGCCTTATTAAATATTCACTCTTCATTGGTGTTTGTAATGTTTCGTAATGTAATGTATGGTTTTGTGTTTCAGCCGCAATGCGCGTGTTCGACTTTTGACAGTTTGCGCACAATGATCTATCTATAACACAGGGGATTGTCTGCTCTATGTTTTGTTGATGTTGTAATCTCGCTGCAGGGGGACCATTTCCTGAACAACTATCTCGACTTGGGAGTGTGCCCACTGAGGCTAAACTTGTAAAGCATCTGGAATATGTTCTTTTCGTTTTTGCATTCGTCTCACATAAGACGATATGAGTACAAACGAAGATTGATTACAGTCCCTTGATGTGGGACAAAATCAGTTATTTGTTGAGTGGAATAAATTTGTACAGATGTAAAATAAAAGTTTATTTTAATTTTAACTAATAAGTTATATGGTACTATGAAAGTCCACTAAAAGTCACAATACCGTTAAGAGTGGGTAATGGCTGATTTCATACTTCATTCTGCTTGATACACTTCTGGCCATATATAATGTATTGATTGCAAACGGAAAAATGCTATAAGTACTCTGTCTACTGTTAACAAATAAATAAATGCCTACAACCATGATATTAAATTAAATTCCCTATTGTCAAAATTAGTCATCATTGATTATATGGTGGCATTTTGGATGCGCACATGTCAGGAAAATATTCTTGTCTGATAATTCGATTTGAAAATAATAGCTAATGGACATAACCTATAGATCTGGCAGTGATTGAACTCTTAATGGCTCAACATCAATACATTTGCAGCATTGCGCATCTGAAATTTTGAATTCTAAAATAATCACACTACACCGGAAGGAATGTCGATGAATACAAATCAATAAATTATGTCTTGTTCTAGACAAACTCCCAGAGATAAGTTTGTAAATAGATCTTAATCCCGAGTTGTTATGTGTATCCTGTAGACATATGGATAGAAGGTAATGACGATGTACATCGTATATAAAGTATGGGATACATATGTAGCAGACGTGATATTCGGTATGGGTAATAACTAATAAATATACCTGCAAGTATTTCCAAGAAATAAAAATCACTAACGCATGCAGTTAATAATATAAATAAAATGACATACACAATAACAAATAGACCAACAGAATAAACTAGAACCATGTTCATTTTATGGTGTGGGTTCGATTCCCTGACTGGTTTCAACCTGCAAAATTTTCTGAACTAGAATCTGTTCAACCTAAGATAGTGTCATCCCAAAATAATGAAAATACTGTAGAACCATGTTTGTTTACAATGACGTACAAGTTAGTTACGAAGTATTAAACAAAACAGCCGATAAAACGTTAAAAAATAAATTGGTATAAGTTGTATTTAAAACCATGACCCACACACGATCTATTTGCACTGTCTCAAGACTCAACATAGGAGTTTATTTCAGGCAGAGTTCGGTTATCCCTCCTGCTAGAGGCTACTTCCAACAGAAAGCCTTCGCTAAGAGGATTTCCGAACGAAAATTTATCCAAAATAGATCCGCCCATCTTCGTGAGCCAAACTTGCCTAGGTTGTATTACCTGTGACTCACTGGACATAAACTCAGAATGAAGCAAACGGAGTCTGGAAAAGACATTTTGTCCTTCAGCAAAGTGATAAAGCCTAAACGTATGACATTACTCTGACATGATTTGTTAAGTGTGGATATATTCGAAAGGCCGACATAAGTAATGCATTACTATACCTAAAGTATTAAACCCAATGTGATTGTCCTTTTATTGGCTTGTCTTTCTTGTTTGTTGTCAGCATTGTCGAGAATGGTCTTCGTGAACCATTGGACTGGTATGCCATCATGTTGGTAAAATAAAAAAACAAACACAGATACGTATACCAGACACGTTTATTGCGTTATCTTGGACAACAAAACGCGCATTTTCTTGGAACATAGCGTAGCAGAGTCTGCCAGATGGAATTATAATTGCTGTATGCCGCCAATGAAATGGATTATCTGAAATTAGGTCACAACATAGAAATCAATCTTATGTCGCATGGTGTCAGCACGCGGTAATGGCGAGAATACATCATGTGATCTGTTCATGCTTTCAATCCAAATTTTAAACCTGTGATTTACATCCAATCTGTCGGTTATCTTCTTCTGTTGTCCCATTTTATAAGGACCTCGGTTTTAAAGTTTAGTTTTCAATCGAATAAAGCACACACCCATTCTAAAAGATTGATAAAAGACGGACACCCGAGTTCGAATCCTGGTGGAGACAAACACTCGTGGTACTGTGGTAACATCACTACGCCCTGCCGTAAAAGATGTACCAAAATCTCACATTTTGTTTGTCGACAGCCGGTCTACCATCGTTATAGCTTACTACTCGCATACTGAAATGATCCGAAAGAATTCCACGCCGTTTAGAATACGTTAATTCAATTGAGGATTACATTATCTTCTGAATTCAAACAAATGACAACGTCCTTAAAAATATACCCCTGGTGAAGAAATTCCCCGCAAATAATTCGAAATTCTAGTTATAAACAGTTACATTGGAACCTATAATTTAGTTTACTCGTCATCATGTATATATTAACGTCGCAAAATTTCAATTGATTATGTCTGGTACTTAAGTTTTAAGCAGACAGAAAGAAAGTGTTATCCTAAAATAATGAAAATACTGTTAATCTTCACTTTG
>JARFOD010013299.1:0-11299 GCA_031763545.1 Mopalia muscosa
AAATGGCATCAGATATGCTGCCTGTAAACAATAAACAACTGCTGCTAAATGGCCTTAGCTATGCTGCCTGTAAACAATGAACAACTGCTGGTAAATGGCATCAGATATGCCGCCTGTAAACAATAAACAACTGCTGGTAAATGTCCTTAGCTATGCTGCCTGTAAACAATGAACAACTGCTGGTAAATGGCATCAGATATGCTGCCTGTAAACAATAAACAACTGCTGCTAAATGGCCTTAGCTATGCTGCCTGTAAACAAACAACTGCTGGTAAATGACATCAGATATGCTGCCTGTAAACAATAAAACACTGCCGGTAAATGGCATAGGCTATACGGCCTTGTAAACAATAAACAACAGGTAAATGTCCTCAGCTATGCTGCCTGTAAACAATAAACAATTGCTAGTAAATGTCCTCAGCTATGGTGCCTCTGAACAATAAACAACTGCTTGTGTAAATGCCCTCAGCTATGCTGCCTGCCAACTCTTCCCATATTATAATTATATTTACATCAGAAGTATTTAAGTTTATTCCTATATAGTAAATACAACTTGATCTTCTTTAAATTAAATAAATATTACTTCAACTTCAGTATCTCTACTTATGCCCTTAAATAATACATTTGAACACAATATGCGGGGTATAAACGGATTTGGTCAGACATGCGTTCGGAGTTGTCTCCCTTGAAACGTGGCTACGCCAACATATAGAAACGTTTGTAGCCTACATGTATACACGCATGGCAATCATCCACCCCCGCATCCACACACTTGGAAAACATTATATTTAAAAAAGAACACATTTAACACAATAACCTAGTAAATCAAAATATCACAGTGTGACTTCCAAACACGCAGTAGATTTGCTGGGGAGAAAAATAAAATTCTTAGTCAGTGTCTTGTTAGTCATGGATCGTGTATATAGATGCGAATACGTATTTTATATCTAGACTATACAGTATATAGATACTTGGTATATAGCCTACTAAGTTAATTATGTTTGTTTGTTTGATTGGTGTTAAACGTCGTACACAAGAGTATTTCACTTATAAAACTCGTAAAAAACACCCCCGCGATTGCAGGAGCCACAAGTTAATTATGAGACAGTAAATCTGTTCCGCTGGACTAATTTTACAATATATATTCAGTTGAACAGATTTATTGCCTGGCAGTTACTTCCAGAGGACCGTTTCCAAAAGCGATCTTAGCTTAAGTTTAACGTAATTACAACTATCATGGCAACACAATGTATCCAATGCTGGTCGTCATGGTAATTATACGGTTTGCGTAGCTAAGATCGCTTTGTGAAACGGGCCCGTTTCTAAAATGGATATTGGCATACGCCAGACGTAATTACCATGACGACCAGTGTTAAAGACATAGTGTTGCCATGACAGTTACGTTCAACGTAAGCTAAGGTAGCATTATGAAACGGACTCCTGTTTATTAAGCAGAAGACAACACGTCCTTCTTCTTCGGTAGGTCTTTATACATCTTTTAATAAAACCGTCGCCGTCTTACCTCCATGGTATAAGGTATACACGGCTTGGTCATAAACAAGGACCATGTTTTGGAGCAATATTGGGTCAATTACAGTAAACTGTGCAGTCGTGGTACGCCAATTATAATGATGTCATAAACTGGTGCAAACAGTATGCAATTCTCTTTTAAAACTGCAAACAAATTTGATTATCGTTAAATTAAAAAAGAGTGTTTTATTTTGGCCCACATTCCACATTTGTTTAACGTAAACTCTTGCGAAGAGTAGAGTTCTGACTCATGACTTCCTGGGGAGAAAGCCATGACGCGCGCTAATCCCAAAAGTGCGGTCTGTGTTGATTTGTTTGTTTGCTTGTTCGTTTGTTTGTTTGTATGGTTGGTGCTTTACGTCGTACTCGAGGGTATTTCACTGATATGACGACGGATCACAGTGCGGGTTATTAAGGTGGAAAACCGGGAGAAAACCTCGTAAAAACCACCCCCGCAATTGACGGAACCACATGGCGCGACTCACTCATATACCAGATGGTCTACAGACGGGTTCGATCCCCTGAACGGTAAATCGGAGTAGGACACGCTACCACCAGCCACGGCGCCGTCCTCAATGCTTCAATGGGTCTAGACGTTGTAAATCTGCTGAGCAGAGTGGAGATTCATTCATTAATTGTATCTGTTCATCAGTTCAAAAGAAGTGAAAAATCCATAGACGATACAGTGTATAGGCCTATTATTGACCAACTTCTAAACAATGTATACATAAGAGGTTTTTATGTATGATATACGTTACTAAGTATATGTATTATACACGTTACAAAGTATATGTATTCAAAATTTGCTGTAAAAGCACAATACTTAATAAATATGTACGTTATCCGTTTCAAGAGAACCTATCTAATTCAAACTACGAAATGATGTAAATATTTAAATTTTTCAATGAATGAGTTTTTGATTGATCATTAGCAAACCAAAACCGATCAAATTTTTTTTTTCCAACGAGGAAGAAGCACAGAACAGTTCTCTGCATACCCCCTTTCACTTTCAGTTTTAGATTGTTTGATTTGGGTTTAACGTCGTACTCAAGGGGATTTCACTTATCTGGCGAAGGAGCGTTCAACCTCACACTGTTCCTTACTTAAGGAGCGTGGGGCTTTTTGGGCTACATCACAAACTGATCGACTTCATGTTGCACCTAATAGGTCTGAATTTAATTGTTTGTATGATTGGGGTTGACGTCGTACTCCAGGGTATTTCACTTATATGACGACGGATTGTCCACCTCACACTGCACCTAGCCTTATTACAGTGGAAAACCGGAGGAAACCTCGTAAAAACCATCCCCGTGATTGCCGAGCCACATCACGTGACACGCTCATATACGGTTTGAATTTAAATTGACAGGGCAACAGGAAGTCAGTAGAGAAAGAAGAACCATAAAGCCAGATGACATCGTGAAATGACTGAGATCACTGCATATTCAGTTTCACTATTTGATTGGATATAATAATTTTTTCACAGTTGAAAAAAACTTATACATGCATAAATTGTTGGTTCTCTGAAACGGAAATTTAATTATAAACTTTTATTGTTATTTGTCAATTAACACATAAATGTTCAGCTGCTCATCGCTTTAACAGTGAAATAAAATTCGATTGTTTGTTTATACCGTTGATTGGGGTTTAACGTCGCACATACTCACTTACCGGTACTTGACGACGGATTGTTCATTTCACACTTTTCCTTTCTTACATACGGTGGAAATCCGAGAGGACACTTTGTAAAAACCACCTCCACGATAGCCAGGATCACATCGTGGGACACTATTATACCGTACTACTAGAGGTCGACAGACGGACTGGAACCCGAGAGTGGTACATCGAAGAGAGGTCAGTCGGCAGACACGCTAGCTACTAAACCCTGACCGCAAATAACTCAAGCTACGACACATGGAGCTGTGTGTGTTGTTGAAGTGTCACATGCACGTCTATATAGATATATACACGTAACCTCTGTTAGTTTGGACCGTGTTATTTTTATCTTCAAACCACCCTTTGTGTCAACAGAATAAATTAAGGAGGACTGATGAAGAGAAGACGTATGTATATAGATATAAACTAAGACTCATACCAGGAACATGCGTTCCAATTATATATGGAAGTCTGTCGATAAGAGAAATGAGCGGTATTTTTATCAGCCTGTTAACAGGCATTTAGAGATCCTTGTACGGTTCCGGTTTAGCATGGTACTTAATGGTATTTCACTTTTATAACGACAGATTGTCCACTTCACACGGTGACTACACATGGAACTTAAAATACGATAAAAACCATTTATACTGTTTGTTTGATTGGTGTTTAACGTCGTACTCAGGGTTATTTCACTTATATGACGACGGACTGGCCACTTCACACTGTACACAGCCATATTACGGTGGAAAACCTGGAGGAAACCTAGTTAAAACCAGATCCACAACAATGTGACTGGCTAATAAGTTCAGTAAGGAAGCACATTGCTACCACTACGCCACGGCCGCGGGCCCGGCACCGTTAAGAAGCTGTGATGTTAATTAGTAAGGAAATAAAGACATTCTGCATTGCATTGACTGATTCATTAGTATTTTGCGCCGTGCTTAAGGGTATTTCACTTACATGACGGCGGTGTATTCCCACACTAATTAACACCAACGAAACCAAGAGGTGAAGTGATTTCATAATGTTGAAAAGTAAATCTACCTCCAATGCCAAGTTAAGACAGTATTACTAGTCTTCAAACAGACAAAAGGCCTACAATATTCCACATTTGTAGATTTTTTGATTTCCCTTCAAGGTCATTTGTTTTGAGACCGGTATCCAGATGGTGATCGCCATGTCGCAACTAAATATATGAGAAGCTCTTACTAGAGAAAGTTTTTGTTTCGTAAAATATTGATATTTTGAGACAGTCAATTGATTGCTTTCGGAGCCACGTTACATTTTAGGTAATATTCCTTAAATCATATGTTGGAGTACCCGGGGTAATGGGCCACACTCGAAGTTTCTGACAACTGGCAAACAAAAAAAAGACTAGAAATGATACTAACAAGGGGCGGTACAACGTCCATACAATTAAACTGATTAAAATGTCACTCATAAAACGGCACAGAAGCCGCATTATTGTAAGGAATCACTTGCAACGTGCTGTGGGCCCTCACATAAAAAAAACACAATTCGAAGGCGAAAACACTTTGTAGATTCGTGAAAACACCGAAAACAGTAACCTGTACTGACAAAGCAATCGTATAATCGCGAGAGTTTCTATAGTGGACGAGACTAAGACAACTCTCGTAGGCTATGCCAGGCCATCGCGCATTAATTTCCGCCAATATTTGGGGCGACAAATGCCACAGACCAGCACATAAAAGAAGTGCATAACAAGATGGCTCGGGGGTATCTTACAGTCAATGTCTCGACGTAGGACGTAGAATTGATTTTATTTTTGAATGACTCCGAAGTGCAGTTTTTTCCTAAGATGCTTCATCAATATACTCTTAATGGGGAATTGGATTCTCTGACATCAGACTATATGATTAGTTGTTGCTTATAGTACATGCATAAAGCCAGTTTAAATGTCACTCAGTCGATAATTTCGCGACCAGACTGTTTATATCGATGATATCTGACTTGCTTTCCGGTTTTATGAAGGCTGGTCACAATGGGAAATATAATTGTAACATCCTAGTTTATATATAGGCCTACACAGAAAAATATCGCCACTCTCCGATCATGACAAATCTCCGATTTAAGATGCCAATGGGGGTGGAAATAAATTCCGAGGACACAAAATAAAGACACTCAGAAAATGAATGTTCCTGATGAGCCGCCGTACAGATGGCAAGCGGGTGGTGTAAAAATATAAGAAAATGTTAAATAAGTTTGTTTTTCTCTACAACTGTATCTAGATTTTGCATTAATTTAATACTTTCTATTTCAAACATTAGAAAGACCCCACCCTCATCCCACTAAAAACAAACCTATATATAAAATAAGAAGGACAAAAGTAGGAGGAAGAAGGTCGAGGGGAGGGGGGTAGTGACAGAAAAACAAAAAGAGGAACTGACATTAAAAGGAGTCATATTTGCTTGCGAAATACTATAGTAACTGATTGAGCAGTGAGCGGGTATAGCTAGCTGTAGGCCTACAGTTTGCAAGGAGATTTACAGTTGTATATGTGATTAGCATTTTTTCCACTATGCTTAACAGGTATACACCACAGCTGTTGGTGATAATTCTGACAAGAGAAAGTCTTCATTTATAGTGCCGACTTTCTGGCGCGAGTGTTTGCAATTCAGCTTACAGGCGGAAGTGCAGCATCTGATAATTTTCCCAATCACTATAAGCGTAGAGTTCTTTTGTAACCTATTTCAAGTTCAGGTTCTATTCGTTACCATGGTTACTAGCTCGTTTTATATGCACGTATTTTACATATAAAGCAACTGTAAATTTGTAAATTTTTGGTCGACAAATCGATTTTTTTTTTGTTTTTTTTTTATGTTTTTCTTCGATTTGGGTATAAAGCGGTACCGGGTACTTAAGGTTATTTCACTTATATGACGACGTGGCAACAATCAAAGACAACACATGACAATCACAAGACAAAACAAAGGCATCAGTTTATTCTTGCCACTAAGTTCCCATGACAACAGGAAGCCACAATCTAACCAATCAATACACGAGCTCCTGTGGTCCCCATGGCACCAGGGAATACATAAATATATGATATAGCAATAAAAATATAAAATAACAATGAAAACATGCTACGTCGAAGCTATCACAACAGATAATATCGGTCTGTCCCTGAACGTCTCGTTACGGCCAACATATATTTGAGGTTGAAAATCGATACCGGGTAAATCCTGTTTGCGGACAATATATATAGCTGACATTTATTTACTCTTTTTTTACACAAAGATACAATAAATAGTATTTCGGCTACCTCCATTTTTTTTTGTGATCTAAAAATTGTGTATATGTCAAACCATTGGCTATATCGAAGAAGAAAATTTGAAGGTGGTGAAAGATCAATTTTTATATTTTGTGTAAAAGATTTAAAAAAATAAATAAATGAAGCTATATACTGTAGGCCTACAAGTGTGGAACTGTGTGGAACTTTTGAAAATGAACATTATATTATGAAACAATATGGTGTTTGTTTGTTTGATTGGGGCTTTACGTCTTACTCAAGGGTATTTTACTTAAATGACGAGGTAGTGTCCACTGCACACTGTGCCTGACTCAATTGTGGCGGAAAACGGGAAGTAAACCTTGTTAAAATTGTTTGATTGTTTGATTGGGGCTTAACGTCGTACTCAAGAGTATTTCACTTATATGACGACGTGCCAGCTCAATGGGTGACGGAAACCGCCCTCAACACCACTGGCAACAAAGACAGGACGGGACAAATACAGCACAACAGGCACAATACGGACACCACAGACAGATCGGCTTCCTATTCCCCTTCAGCTTTGAGAGCAACAGGGCAACATGAAGCTCCCTCCAACCACCCGCAAACGTTGTTAAAACCACCCCTGCGAATGCCGGAGCCACATCGTGTGATACACTCACATATACCGGAGATCGACAAACGGTACATAGATAAAGGGTCAGTAGGCTGCCATGCTAGCCACTGTATTATCACCGCCGGGTACGAACCACTACATGTTTAACATAACATAAACCAATCGGTAATTTTAGCATTTGTAAAAATCAGACTTACGTACTATACATGAATAGACAATCGCAAGATACAAAACAAGACCACAAGAACAGCTCAACTCTGTGTTGCCTCTCTGCTCTGATAACACCAGGGCAACATAAATCTCTGTATATACCACCCGCCATTTATACAGTTTGTAACCTATACGCATGCATACATTTAAAATGGCAGTCCACAGAAGCAAGCTTTACCTTACCTGTGTACACATCTTCCTGTATTTGATTTGCTAGCTAAAATGATATGAGGGAAATTCGTTAATAAATCACCAATTAATTAATTCTAATTATAGATGAAAGCAGACACAATTGGTCGTGTGTTTGATGGACCGGCGTAGGGTATATTGACATGGACTATATGTACATCTCTATTGACTAATCTAGAAACCGGAGATAGTTTGACCGAATGCGACACATAAACATACACAAATTGTGAATTGCTTGCTTCTTGCTTGGTTTGTTTGTTTGTTCGATTGATTTGGGTTTGACGTCATACTCAAGGGTATTTCAGTTAAATAGCGACGGATAATTCCACTTCACATTGTCCCTGCTTAATTACGACGGAAAAGCGGAAGTCAACTTAGTAACCACCCCCACCGCACCCCACGTCGTGTGACTCGCTCGTATACCTGGTGGTCCCGTGAACGGTGCATCGAAGTAGGGCTGAGATCACTCGCTATAACCACTCGTTAACCACAAAGCCACGACCGCGGGGCTTGCTTGTTGCAAAATAAATGTTTCCTCTAAAATAAATGTTAACTATCTATGCTTCTGTGATTGTGGTTTAACGCTATATTCCCGAGACAAGTCAAACTGGTTTGTTCGTGTGTTTTGGGGTAAAACCTTACAATTACCTGCTATAGCCAGTGCTTAACGACATTTCTCCTGTAAGACGGTAAATATATACTATTAGGCTTACAGTTAATTGTAACGGTACACTTATATGAGCACAAGTGTTGCCCTCAGACGGAAATCTAAACTTTCTAAAGGGCCAAGTATAAAGTGTTTGTTTGATTTGGGTTTAACGCCATACTCAATGATATTTCACTTATATGACGACGGGTTGTCAATGGAAAACTGTTCATTCCTTAAATACGGTGGAAAACCGGGGAGAAACTCGTTAAAACCACCCGAGATTGCCTCAGTCACATTGCGTGACTCACTCCTTCGCCAGTTGGTCGACAAACGGATTCGAACCCCTGAACGGTACATCGAAGAAGATAAGTAGGCCGAGACGCTAACCACTAAATCACGACTAAAGCCTACAATTATAGATTGCATGACAACTCCCAGAAAACATTACTGCTTGAATGAAACAACTTTCAAGGCAAAAAACGAAGGCAAGCGCTACAAGAAGAAAAGGCCAACAGCATGGCTCAATAAAATCTATTTTTCTTATTTAAACCTAAATACTCAAAATATATGTTTGTCTTTAGTTTGTTTATAGACTTATGTAAGTGAATATTTCGCTATATGAACAAATCTCAATTCCACCGTTGAATCCAGAGAACATTTTGTGTTTGGAAAACATTTCCTTCCCGATAAATCCTGTAGCGTCTCTACATTTCCCATAATAGTGAACCAGTATTATTTCTTTCGAAGAAAGTGTCTGATAAATTATTTGGAAATTGAAGGCCTAGTCCAAAGGTTTTATGTTGTGTTTGTTTGTTTTGTTTGTTTGTTTGGTGTTTAACGTCATACTCAAGGGTATTTCACATATATTACGACGGATTGTCCACTTTACACTGTACACAGCCTTATTACAGCGGAAAACCGAGAGAAAATCTCATTAAAACCACCCCTGCGATCGCAGGAGCCACAAAATGTGACTCGCTCATATACCTGATGGTCGACAAGCGTAGTTGATCCTGTGAACGGTTAATCGAAGCAGGTTCAGTTTAGGAAGCGCACTTGCTACCACTAAGACACGGCTGAGGGCAGTTTCTGCTTGGTAGGCCTATCTACTTGCCACCAACACTTAATTACCATTGCATCTGTTCGCAACAACTTTACGGCACACGAAAGCTTGAGTTTATTTTTAAACGCTTGCAAGTCATTTCAGCTGCTTAATGAAAAGCATATGATTATTTTTTTTTTCCACACGGTATAAGGATTACTAGATGCTTTTACAATACTGCGAGCCCTTCCTTAAACTGTTTGTTTGATTGGGGTTTAACGTCGTCGCGTGACTCAAGGGTACTTCACTTATATGACGACGGACACAAATACAGAACATCACAAACAAATCTGCTTCCCGTTACCCTTTAGCTCTGCGAACACCAGGGCAACAGAAAGCAACCTCTTTTCTCGCCTCGACCGAGGCAGCCGAAGGAGTATTCTGCAGGGCTATTGTCCACTACACATCTCTCCTTGCTTAATGAGTAATGGCGATGGAAAACCGAGAGGAAACCTCGTGAAAAAACATCCAGTCAATTGCCAGAGCCACATATCGTGTGGCTGGTATATACAAATTCGTATGGTCGACGGACGGACTCGATCCCGTGAACGGTACATCGAGGTAAGATTAGTACATAAGCGCCACGTTACCACTACGCCACGGCCGCGCCGGATAAAGAACGAAACGCGGCCACTCGAAATTGATTACCTCCATCCGGAATAGTTCGTCGGAAATACTATACTTGAATGACAATGTGACGTATTTATGTTTGGCAAAACATATTTCAACTTCGATAACATTTTTTGTCTGATAAAGGATACAGTACTGCATGACATCTGATAATACCACTTCCTGGATGTAATGTAAGGATTATGACACTCTTCCGCTGGTCGCAACTATCTCCAACCTTTTAGTCTGGTCGCCCACGGCATTTAGTGTGTTGATTGGGATTTAAGTCTTTACTTAACACGCGTAACTTCTCGATTATGCAGCGCATATCATCTTAAGACGTCAAACGGTCGCATTTTTATAAATCTAGTCATAAAATAGTCCGCGTTGTGCAAAATTGCCATTTTGTAACCATCAAGTACCATCTAACTTTTTAACATAGACTGGAACTTTAGGATAAACCCGCACCATTACTGTCTTGCCATGGAGTGACGACGGTGCTCTCCCTTTACAAAAAGCCAAAGGTTCATACAAATTTGAAAATGAATTATGTTGGTCAACATAAAATTGAATAATTTAATTCATTTAAAAATGACAAAGCTTGTTTGTATCTTTATAATTTGTTTGTTTGTTTGATTTGGGTGACTGGTATCTTTGAAAAGTCAATTGGATTGATGTTCAGCTGAATGACATTGAAGTATAGTCCTGGTGTATTTATACAGCTTTCGTTTTTACAGAAATTAACGTGCAGTGTTACCAGACCATCGAGCCGTGGTCGAAGTTAACGCGAGAAAAGAGTCTGGTTCACCAGAGACTAACCTCTTCCAGGGTCGAGCGTGATGATGATACCGCAATAACGAGAAGATCGCGGATTTAACCGATTCCTTAATTATATTGGAAAAATAACATGAGACCGAGTAGACAGTCTATAAACAGAAATTACAAAAACAAATTGCATTCTGGGCATATACTGACACTTATGATAACGGAACAAGAACCAGTTTGGTCACTCTTGCCGGTAACTAAAATATGGTAGACTTTACACTCCACATCGCTTCTGACTTGAGCATTAATCAACATCTTTCAATAAATAGTTTTCAAATTCATTTTAAAACATTTGTTTAGTTGATTATGTCAGGACCGTGTTGTAAACGTTGCAATTGTCATGAACGTTCAATGAATAATCTATTTTATAGAGATACAAACTTTATGGTACGAAACTTCTAAAAGTCTACCATGTACGATTTACGATTTACTAACTTCAGTTACCAATTTGGCTCCAAAACCGAAAATCATTATACACAACACTCTCGCTCACTTCCTTGACAAAAAAGGTTATACAGAAGTTCTATAGAACTTAATGCAACTGCATAGAAATTTCATTATAAAACATTTAATCTAATTAAATTTTCAAAATATTCTTTAGGAATTTCAGAATAGTTCTATCGAATTTCATATTTCCATTAGAGTTATATAGGATCTTATATA
>JARFOD010013310.1:0-11298 GCA_031763545.1 Mopalia muscosa
TCTAAGACTCTAAGATTGTTAACACAGGTAAGTTTACTGTCCACTTCTCAGACTCTAAGATTGTTAACACAGGTAAGTTTACTGTCCACTTCTAAGACTCTAAGATTGTTAACACAGGTAAGTTTACTGTCCACTTCTGAGACTCTAAGATTGTTAACACAGGTAAGTTTACTGTGCCATTCTAAGACTCTAAGATTGTTAACACAGGTAAGTTTACTGTCCACTTCTCAGACTCTAAGATTGTTAACACAGGTAAGGTTACTGTCCACTTCTAAGACTCTAAGATTGTTAACACAGGTAAGTTTAATGTCCACTTCTCAGACCCTAAGATTGTTAACACAGGTAAGTTCACTGTCCATGATATCTAATAGTGTAAGGCTTGGAGGCTCATACTGTTTTGAGGGACCCACAGCTGTGATTTAGTAGTAAGCCAGTGCGCTAGCTAATCCTATTTCAAGTACCATTCACCAGCTTGACTCCACCTGTCAACGTGGTATATGAGTGAGTCACACAATCTGCCTCCAGTACAGGGGTGGTTTTAACAAGGTTTCCTCCCAATTTTCCCCTGAAGTTTATAAATTAGTTGTGTGAAATGCATAAGCCATCAGTATATAAGTGAACTATCCCTGAATATGACACTAAACTCCGTTGAAACCACAACAAAAAAACACTGTTTAAGTCAGAGTTAGCTTTTGTTTGAACATAATGATTTTGAAGCTCTTGTGGTAAGAATCTATTCACTCCAGAAACTGATCAGTATTCAGAAACTTTGTCATTTGATAAAATGCTTCTTTATTAGACGTTTTTGTTTCAGATGTGAGAGACAACATTGTACAAGCTTTGGCCTGTTTTACATGTTACCCTCAATCTCTTCACACCCTGGAGAATCTACCTTATGAGAGGTGAGTTGGTACATCTCTCTATCCGCGGGGCCCTGTGAGGGAGCGGGTGGGCCATGGCCCTGCAGAATACTCCCTCGGCTCCCTCGTTCGATCGTAATAGGCGAGAAAAGAGGCTGCTTTCTGTTGCCCTGTTGTTCGCAGAGCTAAAGGGCAATGGGAAGCAGATTTGTTTGTGATGTTCTGTTGTTGTCGTCTTGTATTTGTCCCGTCCTGTCTTTGTTCATTGCCAGTGGTGTCGAGGGTGGTTTCCTTCACCCATTGGGCCGTCACATCGTCATATAAGTGAAATACCCTTGAGTACGGTGTTAAACCCCAATCAAACAAACAAACAATTGATTGTCCTGTCTTGTCTCTTTGTTGCCATATGACGTTAAACACCAATCAAACAAACAAATCTTTTGTTGCCAGTGTAGTTTAGAGTGGACACTCATTGGGCTAGCTTACCATCATGTGAATTAACCTTAAATATGGCGTTTAACCCCTATTAAACAAAAAACAAACAAACAAACAAACACTATGGCAATTAAAGCAGGCGTGTTCTCTTTTAACATAGAAAACTCTTAAACCTTTACCAGGTGTTCGTATGTTGGATGGTGGTGTGACAGATTTCGTTGAGGCAAAGGCCCTGTCCTTCATGCTAGACTACGTGGATTTGTTCAGTGCCTCATGGGGACCAAGGGATGATGGGAGAACGCTGGAAGGGCCTTATCCTCTAGCTGTAAAGGCTTTTCAAAATGGGGTTCTTAAAGTAAGTTTTTAAGTAATATATATGAGCATATTGATGCTCAATTATAATGAAATGTTGATAGTCTGAAATTATTCTCTTTTATTTGCTCAATGCATGCTGTTGCTTTGTGGTTATCACAGACTACTGAACCTTCTGTAATATGTTAATCCAGTGGACCTCAGCATATAAGGGAGATAAATCAGTTTATCTAGGGTTTATAGAAATCATTTCCCTCTGGCTATGGGTCGTTTGTTTCTAGCATTAGTAAAACACTTAACATCCCGGTTGTGCTGGTGTCTATTGTTGGAATATACTGTCATCATATAAATGAAATACCCTTAAGCACGACCAAAATCACCAATCAATGAATCAATTTTGGGAACCATTTGCTGAAAGTTATGCACAAAAATTGAATAAATTAGCATTTGACCTTCCTTTGACATCAGCTGATTTTTCAGTACACTTGTCCATTGGTAAACAAACAGATTTTGACAGGCTTGTGAACATGATTGTCTTTACAATGAGCAAAAGAGCAGTCACACTATTGGTGCTTAAAGTTTCTGCAGTGTTGAAATTTGATGCGTTTTTGGCACCATCAGATTTAAATAATTTGTAGTCTGTACTGTACTGCATGTTGTTAAAAAAATCTAAAAGCTTCAGTTAATTTCATTAATGCTTTAAATGTGTGTGTCATTGCAGGGTCGAAATGGACTGGGTAGTATATATGTGTGGGCGACAGGAAATGGAGGACTTACTCAAGATGATTGTAATGCAGATGGCTACGTGTCCAGACCAGAGACTCTGTCGATTGGTTCAGTCAACGACAGGGGTGCCAGGCCATACTTCATGGAGGTCTGCGCATCTACATTAGCTGTGGTACCTACAGGGGGTTATGAGACTCCCCAGGAAATGAGCATGGAACATAAGCCAAAGATTAAAGTGGTTAGTAAGGAGAAAAAGAATGACTGTAACTAACTGATAAAACGACCGTATTGTTAACAAAGTCACAGTCTTTGTTTAAAAGTTTCAACATTTTTAAAGGCTGAACATTTATTCTCCCTTGTTTGGAACAGATGCTTGGACAGGGCTTCCTGCTGTCATTACGTTTTCTAAGCTAAGAGGTCACACAAATTCAATTTCTTGTGGCATCTTGCCCGCGGCTGTGGTGCAGTGCTAGCGAGTGCGCTTCCTGAGCTGAACATGCTTCGATTTACCGTTCACAGGTTCGAGTCCACCTTTCGACCATCAGGTATATGAGTGAGTCACATGTTGTGGCTCCCGGCAATCACGTTTTTTTTTTACGAGGTTTCCTCCTGGTTTTCATCGTAATAAGGCTGCGTACAGTGTGAAGTGGACAATCCATCGTCATATAAGTGAAATACCCTTGAGTATAACGTTAAACACCAATCAAACAAACTTGTGACATACTTGTTTTGTGTCAGTGTGATTGTCCCAGCTGAGTATAAGACGTCAATGTGGTTAGTCAGTGGTCTAAGAATGAGATAAATATGTTACTCATATAACTGAAATTGCCACCTATAGCAATGACAACTAACAATATAATTTAATGGGATTGGTCTGAGGTCAAAAGGGGACATAAATATGCATTTATATGATCAAAATAGTCACCTATACCATTGTCTAACAATAGCATAGTATGAATATGTAATTAAATTAAAGACTGACAGATTTATCTCCCTTTTTAGCTGCTGGCAAGCAGTACACATACAAAACAAAAAGTCTTATCATACTTCTTTTACTTAATATTTCTCTAGGTAACAACTGACCTCCATCAGGGGTGTACTCTGGGTTTTCAAGGTACATCGAGTGCTGCTCCCATGGCTGCTGGGTGTATAGCTCTAGCTCTCCAGGCTAAGTAAGTACATTATAACATTAAATATGATCCATTTTGGTGGTTTATTCTGTTAAACTAATGTTTTATTAATATTTATGTATATTGGATCTAATTCTGACCATTACTGAAAAACAAGGTGTTACCATGGATGGCTTGGTGTGCCACACATAATCGACTGTAAATTGTGTATTTATATAAAGTCAGTTTAAGAGGAAGAAAAATTCGCCTACAGCATGATCACACTTCACATTATTGATATGTTTTTATGCTATTTGGATGTACTTCGTTGATGTTGATGCTAGAGTTCTCACTTGAACAGGAGCGGGATTCTGCCCTGTCACAAGATCTTGTTGTTTTGACCATGTGCGACTGACATAACCTTAATTATGATGTTTTAAACATAAAGCAAACTCGGCAATAAAAATCCTGGCACGAAAAGACATTCAGGAAGTGAATATGCAGTGTTTTTGTTATTTTAGGGGATATCACTTACTTAATTTAAACAGATTCTAGTTCAGGAAAGTTTTTCTGTGTTAAAGTCATCCAGGAATATAATTCTATAAGAGAAATGGCCGTTCAATACAAAGATTTGTTCTTTGCCCCACTATTTAAGCTTATGACTGATATAGGCTAGCACTGTTGCTACACTGAGAGGTGATGTGTGAACGATCTAAGGGTGATAACTCTTATGTATTTGAAATACGATTTCAGAAGAGTTATGTCCCATGCACAAGTAAAATCGTGATTGATAAAAGAATTGTTAGAAAAGATGTGTCCCTTTTTAGTTTCTGTCACTTTCTTACCTTTTTTTAAAAAAAAAATGAATTTCTTCAAAAGTTTAGATCTTAAGAGGCCCCTGGTAAAATTTTTTAGCAGATTTACTGTTTTATCTGTTGATATTCTTTCCCGGGTTTCTTACTTAATTGAATAGTTAAATGCCTCACTATAAGTTGGGACACTCTAATTTTGGGACAGTTTACAGAAATAACATGTAAGACCCCTTGTGGTAAAGCCAACTGCTAAAAGTTATACAATCTTTAACATGTCCTGATTGTGTAAGTATAGCTGTTTATTATGACTGGTGGAGTTCACTGCTGTCCTGTAAGTGAAACACCCTTGAATATAAAGTTAAACACATTCAAAATCTTTTAATTTTATGAAATGTTTACTGTTTTAAGATACAAAATAATTTTCTTTCCAGCAAAAATCTGACTTGGAGAGATGTACAGCATATTGTTGTTCATTCAGCACGTATAACAATGAACGATGGGAGCTGGGTGCAGAATGGAGGGGGTTTCCATTTTAGTTCTAATTTTGGATTTGGTGTACTGGACTGTAGCAAAATGGTGAAGTTAGCTCAGACCTGGACGAGTGTTCCTGAAAGACACATCTGTGAGGGTGAAATCGAAACAGGGCAGAGGTAATACTTAAGTTGTGTTTGTGATAGTTATAAGTTTGCAATTTTGAAAAATACTGAAATACTGCATTCAATAGCCTTGATTACTGCAAGAAAACTAAGGATTTTTTTTATAATATTGCTTTACTAGCTCACATTAAATATGGAGTCTTAAAATCTAAATGAGTGAAATAACCTTAATATATAGAATAGAACCTTGATCTATAAGAGAAAAAAACTTTTCATTTTTAAAAGCTTGTTGAACCTATCTTTTTTATAAAATGTTATATATTTTTGTTATTATTGTACGACAGGGATCTAAACAGTGGAGAAAATGTAACAATTTCCATAGACTGCGATGGCTGTAATGCTGAACCAGATGCCAGTATCAGTACCTTAGAACATGTCCAGGTATATGTAAACCTAGAACACAACTATCGTGGGGATGTTCAAATCTTCCTCACCTCACCTCAAGGTACTCGATCTGAGATGCTTTCTCCAAGACCTTTGGATAACAGCACTGATGGAATTGATTTCACCTTTACCAGTGTCCAAATGTGGGGGGAAAACCCCAAGGGAACGTGGACTTTAATGATCAATGATAACGCTGGGGAGGACAACCACAGCTCAGGGAAGTTGTTAAAATGGCAGCTAATTTTGCATGGTTTCTTCGATGAAAAGAAAGCTGGATTGCGCTCGGTGGATCAGCGGAAGTCATACATACCCGACAGCCATGAAGTCGATCTTATTATGGAGAAAGAGAAAGAACAGTCATTGACAGTCGACATAAAAAAATCTGAAACTCTAGCAAGAAAGGAGAGTGAGGTAGACTTTAACCCTGATGGCTCACTTCATGTACAGACAGAAAAGATCCCAGATAAGAAGAACACTGATGATGAAATATTCAGCTCTGAAGAATATGATACTTTATCGAATTTGTTGAAGACTCTCCGAGAACGAAAAAAACCAGGGTCACATTCAAAGCCAGATAATCTTAAACGCACTTTGGAATCTTTACTTAATAAAAAATCAAAACCAGAGTCCGCTCCATCTTCTACATTACCTAAAGATTTCAGAAATTTAGCGAAAAGCATAAAATCAAATATTGAGTTGCTTCTTAAAGATTTAAATAAACCTAAAAATGACAAACGCAATTTTGGAAATTCACCAGTGAATGAATCTGACCTGAAAAGATTAGCTAAGTCGCCGCCCAGTAAGAAAACCCTAGACTTGATTGATTTAAACAGTTTAAAGAATAAGAAAACTGATTCAACTGAACACCCAGATAACCTTGAGAAAGCTCTGGAAAAGATTAAAAAGCTATTGAAAGAGCTTAACAATAGATAATATTGACATAATAATTTTTTTATTGATGTTAAGTTTTATTGCCACATATTGTCTGCATTTATCTATTTATTTAAAATTTCCACCTTTTTAAGGTCTTCTAAAGCTCAAGTGTTAAAAGGTCTCATTTTGTGGATAACATTGGCATCAAATAGCATTTCTCTCACCTTTGAGTTTAACAAAAATATACATTTGGATACATGGTAATGCAATATTCTCTTTATTTTAAAACCATGTGTACTCTTTATTTGGAGTCGTAAGTCTATTGCAATTCCATCAAGGCTATCAGAATTTGACAAATCTAAGATAACATTTGAGAGTCAGAGACTAGCATCAGGAATATGTTAGCAATTTGAGATACACACATAATTGGTTTTATCACACCCTATTGAACCAGGGAAAATCATAAGTGAAATCCAATATTGCACATGTATTAAACAGACTGTGTGTTATCCAAATGGCTCCATGTGTATTGTGATGCAAAGGTCTACCAAATGGTGTCAGTTTGTTTGCAAAATTGACCATTGAATCACAGAGCTGCTTTGCAAACTTGGTTTGTAGGTGAAGAATAGTGTACAGATAGGTTGTTTTTATTATTTTCATCATAGGTTGTCTCAGATCCAGGTATCCAGCTTATAGCATAATCTGTTTTGGCAATTCCTGACAACGTGTAGCTAAATATATTACTTAAGCAGATATGGCTTGTCTCATCTGGACAGCTAGGAAAGTGACACTTTAACCAGCCATCCTAAATAAGCAGATCTGGCTTGTCTCAACTGAACAGCTAGGAAAGGGACACAACTTAACCAGCCGTCCTAAGTTAAACACCATTTGTTGAGCCTTTGCATCAGATCATAATAGTGATAAACAAGGGACTTTTTGATCTGGTTTTCGGATTAAAAACATCACATAAATAACACAATATTTTGAAGTGTTTTGTCAAAGTGGAACTTTTGAATAATTGTGATTGTTGAAAAAACCTACAAACTTAAAATGATAAATCTACATATCAGTTTGTTTAATAAATTTGAAAGAATCTTATTTCTACTGAACATAATTATTTGCATAAATTTTATTTGCAATTTTCTAAAAAAATATGTTATTCGTATATATTTGTAACTTATTAACGATAATTTATAAGGATAAATTTACATATTATGGCGATTTATGAAAATAATAATGATACATGCAATTTTTGATAAGTTATAGGTGGTTTAGAGTTGATATGTGACTTTTTGTTTTATCTTTTTTATAAATGAATATTTTTCTAAACACTTACAAAAATAATGATAGTTTTTGATATGTTATATATGGTTCTATACAAATTATAGAAAGCTCTTAATGTTCACTCCATCATATTTTGTATGATATATATTTACATTTTGTTATAGATCAAAATATATTATATGGATTGATGTTTTATACATGGTGGGAATTTATTGGTTAATTCTGTGTATGTTATATAGGATTTAGGATCAATAGAAAAGGGGCATTTCTTTAAAGTTTGACTTCTGGCAGCGGTTCAATCATATTGACTTTAGGATTGTAGTGGATGACAGCTTGAATGTTTAGCTCCCAAAACATATCAAGATATATTGAAGCTTATTACACGGATCTTTAATAGATACATAACATGAATGTTTATATGCAATTATAATTAGATTTAAAAGGGCGAACGTCGCACTGATTACCTTATAACTAGTATCAGTTGGGGGCCCGTGACTCAGTGGTAGGGAGTGCGCTTCCTGAACTGAACATGCTTCGATTTACCATTCACAGGTTTGAGTCCGCCTTTCGACCATCAGGTATATGAGCAAGTCACATGTTGTGGCTCCGGCAATCGCGGGGATGGTTTTTACGAGGTTTCCTCTCAGTTTTCCATCGGAATAAGGCTGTGTACAGTGTGAAGTGGACAATCCTGCGTCATATAAGTGGAATACCATTGAGTACGACGTTAAACACCATTCAATCAAACAAACAATCTAGCAGTTGGGACAGAGAAATAGGATTTATCACAGGGTGTCTTATATGTTATTTCTTTGGACTGTCCAAAAATTAGTGTGTCCCAACTTATAGAAGTTATAGGTTCTTTGGCATTGTAAACTAATATCAAAAGTCTAAGAGACAACTAGATACGCATCTTAAATTCCTATATTTTGGTTTATTAAACTAGCACCAGGAATGTCTCAATTCATTTATAAATGTTCTGACCATGCTGGATTCGGAAAATAACTCAGTTAATCGTGCTACAATGTGGGATTGCACATATACAACCATGGCTAAACTGCCCTCCTTTATGGCAATGTGTATTGTTTTGACAAGCCAAGGATTGATAATATTGATAAAACTTACAAATTAGTATACTTTATGATTTGTTGCAAAGTAGTATTTTGAGTTTAAAAATTTACCAATTATATAGCTATATATTCCTTCCTCTTCAAATGACCAAAGTGTATCAAGTGATTGACTGCTTATATTTTTGTACATTTTTGTTTTTATTATGGTTTACAAATTCATCTTAAGCATTAGAAGAACCTGTTGTATTCAATAGCCTCGTTAAACTCAGCCTTCAGTTGAAGGCGATACTTTTAACTGTATCGAAACGTCTTTAAAAAAAAACTATGCTTATTTAAATATGTGTTATAAAAATCAGACTAAGTAAAATTGTGATTATATTAATTTTATTTATATTTTGCAATAAAACGGCTAAAACGGTCCAACATCTGTGTTAAAATTTGAATTAAATTTAGTTGTAAAAAAAAAAACCCTGGTTTTTACATGTGTGTGCTTAAATGTATATGGGTGTCTTAACAGTTGAAATAAATTTTATTAAATTCGCATAGAATGTCCCATATAATATTGCATCCCTTTGGCATATTAGGCAAGTAATTGTCGAGCCGTATGCTGTTGGGATTTCACATTTCATGGAAGGGTGGCTGTTCTCTACTGGAGTATACACTGCCGACCTACAGGTGAAATATCTTTGAGCACACCCGTAAGCACCAGCCAACCTAGCAATCAATCAATCCGTAAATATTTCTCAAGCAAAACAACCTCGAGAGATTGATTAGTGCTATACGCCGTTATTAATGGTATTTCACTTATATGACGGCTGTGTCATCCAACAATTATTGAAACTCGCACAAAGCGTTTCCATAATTTTGGAAGGTTAATATTTCTCCATGGGTAAGTAAAGACAGCATCGCTACTCTTCAAACAAACTTCCCTTCGCCAGAGGGTCCAACCTCGAAACAAGTTGGCAGATATGTGTGCTACAAAATAACTAGGCCATCGACAGATTGAAAGTTGTTAACTTGGACATTGGAATAATTCCGAATATTTGACAAAGTCGGTTGTTGCTCAGTGGTCAGCGTGTCGGACTGATGATCCTCCTAGATGTATCGCACACAGGTTCAAGTTCCGCTGTGGACCTAGGAACCATTCATTTCAGTGAAACTCGTTATAGTATTGATGTGTAGGCTGAAGCTACACGAATTCAATGTAATTTGATGTCTGGCAGTGTATTTGTTATCGTCCTTGGGTCCATGTTACAAAGCGATCTTAGCCAAACTTCATCATGATAGCGATGGTGATCAGTGTTGAGAGTATTGTGTCTGCATGGCTCTTAAGGTCAACCAAAGCTAAGATCGCTTTGTGGACCTGTACCGTGATGTCCTAAGGACTATTCTTTTAAAAAAATCTGCATCTTGAGAAAAAATTACCTTGCCACTCAGCATCAACTTTCCGAAAAAGTTGATGCTTTGTGTTTGTAACTTGTGAAAACGCTTCGTGGACAACGACGGAAATGAAAACAATTCACCAATGCTTTCAATACCATTTAATAACGACTATCAGACAACTCATTTGGAGTCAAACCTAGGTTTCTAGTTTTTTTTCCGGGTTTAACACTGTTCACCAACAATTCAAAGTTGTCATATGTTTAAGTGAAATATCATTAAATACGACGTTAAACACCAACAACAATAATCGTGTACCAGTAGTTATTCATATATAGCCTATATAAGTTCGTTATTTAGGCGCACAAGTATATAGCTTATGAGTATATCGTCAGTCGTCAACGTCAATTATTAAATAAAAAGGCCTTCGTCGGTTCAGCCAAGCGCGGTTAATGTCTGCAAAAAAAAGTCTGGCTTTGAAATTGAGACGTTGAGAAATTATTATTTGTTTCTTAAAGATTTTGCGCTCAGGGTCTAATTTGAGACAGTCGAGTGTTAATTTATGTTTTTTTTATTAGTCTACAAAAAAGCATACTTCGATAGATTGAAACTCTTTAGTCGTCATACAACCTTTAATATAGTCTTTGCTTTCAGATACTTTCTCTTGAGGACATAATTAACAATTTAACTGACCAGCCGACTGATAAGAATATAATTGTGTTTTCATTAACGGCTTTAATAACACAATCTCCCTGGTCATCAAATGTCTCCTCAAGCAGTATATATGGTATGTCATGAGAACCCTATACAGTACCTCACTGTATCCAACTCGCTTCCAGACATCACACTCACCAGTAACCCACTGCTACGGATCACTGCTTCATGAGGACCCGTCAATACAAAAAAGAAAGCTCGTCGCATAACTGAACCTTGCATTACTCCTGTGTTAACATTAGTTGATTCAGACCAACATTTCCTAAACAAAAAAGCTATGAACTTTCCAATATAAACGTTTTAAGTTTTAAGTTTTTTAACGTTACATGTGTGACTATTTTTACTTTCTTTAACGGATCTTTTAATTCGTCTCTTATGGTCGCTGCTCATCTCTAACATGGATGTAATGGCATTCAGTTTCCATCTGTTTAAGTGAATTTGGTATTTGCAGAACACCGTTTACATGGACATAAACAGATCTGAAAGCCGACATTAAGCCGATCTGTTTGTGATGTCTTTATATTACGTCTGTGCCGCATACTCTAAGCATCAATCAATCATTAGTTATAATACGACTTATGCTGTCTTTGTTTCTTTGTTGATTGCCAGTGGAGTCGAAGTTTCCGTCACCCATTTTGACTGGTAAGACGTCGTGTGAGTGAAATAGTCTTAAGTGCGGCGTT
>JARFOD010013321.1:0-11297 GCA_031763545.1 Mopalia muscosa
TACCTGTTAACTCACATTTGGATAGCTTTTCTAATCATGTTAGAGATTATTTAGTAACTGGCCTGGTAACTCACATATGATAGGACTTCTAATCATGTTAGAGCTAATTTAGTGACTGACCTGGTAACTCACATGTGGATGGCTTTTCTAATCATGTTAAAGCTGACTTAGAAACGGACCTGGTAACTCACATGTGGCTTATCTAATCATGTTAGAGCTGATTTAGTAACTGACCTGGTAACTCATATGTGGATAGCTTTTGTCATCATGTTAGAGTTGATTTAGTAACTGGCTTGGTAACTCACATATGATAGTATTTCTAATCTTGTTAGAGCTGATTTAGTAACTGACCTGGTAACCCACAGGTGGATAGCATTTCTAATCATGTTAGAGTTGATTTAGTAACTGGCCTGGTAACTCAGATATGATAGGATTTCTAATCATGTTAGAGTTGATTTAGTACCTGACCTGGTAACTCACATGTGGATAGCTTTTCTAATCATGTTAGAGTTGATTTAGTAACTGGCCGGGTCCCTCACATGTGGATGGCTTTTCTAATCATGTTAGAGCTGACTTCAAAACGGACCTGGTAACTCACATGTGGCTTTTCTAATCATGTTAGAGCTGATTTAGTAACCGACCTGGTAACTCATATGTGGATAGCTTTTCTAATCATGTTAGAGTTGATTTAGTAACTGACCTGGTAACTCACATATGATAGTATTTCTAATCATGTTAGAGCTGATTTAGTAACTGACATGGTAACTCACCTGTGGATAGCTTTTCTAATCATGTTAGAGTTGATTTAGTAACTGACCTGGTAACTCACAGGTGGATAGCTTTTCTAATCATGTTAGAGTTGATTTAGTAACTGGCCTGGTAACTCAGATATGATAGGATTTCTAATCATGTTAGAGCTGATTTAGTAACTGACCTGGTAACTCACATGTGGATAGCTTTTCTAATCCTGTTATAGTTGATTTAGTAACTGACTCGGTAACACTCATGTGGATAGCTTTTCTAATCATGTTAGAGTTGATTTAGTAACTGACCTGGTAACTCACATGTGGATAGCTTTTCTAATCATGTTAGAGATGATTTAGTAACTGACGTGGTAACTAACATGTGGATAGCTTTTCTAATCATGTTAGAGCTGATTTAGTAACTGATGTGGTAACTCACGTATGATGGAGGATCCATGCCACATCATTTCTGTATCTATAGCATTGACTACTATTCAATAGATATTCACATCACCACTAAAACAGTATGTCTCTTAATTAATTGACATAAAGTTAGTGGGTTTGTCTGTTTGTTGTTTAACGTCATACTCAAGGGTATTTCACTTATATGACGGTGGAGGAAACCTCATGAAAACCACCCCTGCGATTGCCAGAACCACAACATGTGATTTGCTCATATACCTGATAGTCGACAGGCGAACTTGATCCGTTGAATGGTAAATCGAAGCAGGTTCAGTTTAGTAAGCACACTCGCTACCACTAAGCTATGGTCATGATTCTTGGAGATATACCCACCGGTCTGAAACTAAATTTAACAGCTTTTACCTCTTCTCTGGAACCGGTGATTTTTCTTTAATCTCTTTTTCTGTAGTTTGTTTTTCCCTAGTTTGTCCTTCTTTGGTTTCTTCAGCTTTTACTTTCGCAGCTACAGACAAAAGAAAATACAATAAATAAATTCTGTAAAGTACTCTTTATTCGCAGGAATTTATTTTTGTGTTTTTATTCTAACAGGAACACTGGAATCAGCTTTCGCATATACATGTATCGGCGTTGCCAAAAAAAGTAATATATATATATATTTGAGAATATTTGTATAAGGCCATGTACATTATTTTAATTGTTGAGAAGTTCTGAGCTGTTGACTAGGGATTAACAGCTATTTACATGTAACGCACAAATGTAACTTCACACCTACCATGAGGAAATGAAGACAAGGCCTCGCTGCCTGATTTGACACACCTTGCTGTGAGTTAATTCAGTAAAGCCTTAAACAGTTGTGCCGACTGAGACAACTCCAGACTTATGATTTATGTGTGAACATAGACCACAAAGATGAACGGAAAATGTGTTTTCAAACTAGATTTGCGGACATGGTTTTGTCTCAACTGGAGAACAATACTGACAACTACTCAGCTTATGTGGACACTCCAGTTTCAGTATTATAAATCAAACCAGTGCATAACAGGTGGCATGCCAAATCCTTTGATACACATCACAGCGGTCTTAATGAGCCAACTATGACGGCTTTGTTTATCGCTGTTCTGAGTCCCTCCCTTCACAGTCTCCCACTACATGAGCGCACTAATAGTTAAAATCCATCTCAAAGACAAAAACAGCCTATATTTCAACTAATGAAATTCATTATCCGTAAAAAAACTTGTTGTGTTGTGATATTTTCAATGCCTAAGGGAGTAAACACACTTTATATCCCTGCATGCAATTGTTCATCTACCAAACGGTGATAGTTTACTGCAAACAAGGAGGAATTTAGGATGAGCCACTTTTAAAGCATGAGATCTATATTTTCTGTCTTTTTTCAGTAAAGAATGGTGTTTAACCACTTCAACATCAGCCATAGTGGTATTGTAGAGTTTGACACCTCTTCAAAACCCTTGATACCTGCGATGGCTCCAGTTTTGACTCGATGTCAAACTGAGGACAACGGTCTTAACAACACCACTATGATCTATGGCTCAGACTGAAACCCCTAACCCTCAGAGGAAATGAGGAGCCATTGCATCTGGCCCTTCACTCTGCAAAACCTATTAACACGATGAGTAATTGTTCAGCACTTACTATGAAACAAAAAATTACCCGTATACTGATACTAATCCGAGGACACTTTCCCAAACTGCTTGAGATAAAAAATTCCCTAAGGCAATGTTATTTAAAACATTGCCAATTACTTATTAGTCCAATTACTGAGTTATCTAAACAATGAAATGAGATTTAAGCTATCTTATGGTCACATAACCTGTGATTTGCTTGTTGGAGATGGAGTCCATCCAAGTACTAAGATCTCATCTGTAGTGGCAGGAAATATAGACACAGTCATTCCCATCATTAAATATAGTCATCTGTGACCTGTCTGTAGACAACAACTCCAGACAATACTGCTACAAATTTGGGGAATCTAGAATTCTAGATAGATGTTGGTATAAACTTTTAATCGTATGTAGTAACGATCATGTGATTGAACATAAGCAGAAGATGTGCTCCCTGTTAAAACCTGGCAAAGTGCTACCAAAGTGTGCCATGAAATACTCATTAAGGGGCACTATTGGCTTTTAGCAACTTTAGCGCTAGTTAGACGATAATTAACCCTTATACCATATTGTAGCAAAGTAATGTCTTACTAGCAGGGTCAATTCCTGCGTTTAACACCAACTCGTCAATCAATCAACTACAGCATAAAGGCTTTCATATGTGGCTATTGTCTATCTGTCAAACCACTGGCGGATATACGATTTGCAATTAGTTAACTGATCGTTTAACATTGCTAGTTGATAAGAGTAAAAGTTTCTTTAAAATCAACTGACTATAACAGACCAGGTATACAAATGACGTACCGGTAATGCAGAGTTAGGCCCTTTGGTTAAATACACTGTGTGTTTCAATTAACAGTTGAATTTCTTTGTTTCTAAATTCTCTCTTCATGGGGCTCCTACACTAACACCCACTTTTATTCAGTACAAACTACCTGCTGTTTATTAGCTGTTTACCCAGCACTATGGAAATGGCCGGCATAGTTAAGGGGGCGTGTCAAATTTTCGGTTAATCGGTTAGCGATTTTACTATTCGAATACCTCCCGATTGACCGTTTCAGCACTAGCTGGAACAGGGGATTTTGAAAACTTGAACATCTGCCTTCAGTGTAAAATTACCACAAGCCATTAACAGCACTGAGGCTCTTGAGGAGGGTGTCTTCAACACGATTACTGGGTTCACTATGCATATTAATTATTTTGCTTTATAACACTAAATCAGCCTTTATTTAGACGTCTGACCATTTAAATAACATACTCTGGTTCAGATTTTTCGGTATACAATTCAGCTACAAAAACTCAACAGTAAATAGGCTTTTAGACATGTTTTGTCTAGAGCTTAGCTAGTCCCCACGCATTCAGCTAAAAGTGAGTAAATTGTCTCTATTTTTGACGACTACAGAATAGGGCTATAAAATAGTCCCATAAAAACATTTTTTATACAAGAGTCCTTGAACGCCAAATTTCTAGCTGACCAATCATGACGTTCCGTTTTCACAGTCCTTGAGAGACAAATGTCTAACTGACCAATCATGACATTCCGTTTTCAAACATGTACTATTTGTTTGATATAAACACAAAGGGCACCTGTTTGTTTTGAAAAGAATGATTTCACACCTCCTGACCCTCCCTGTGTCTTTCCTTTGCTGGCAGATGTCTGAAAACACAAATCATATTAACAGACTGTTATTGTATCAGGACCCTAGCCAGAAATGAAAAGTATTCTGTCCAAAATTGTAATTTTGCTTCACTTTCTAAGTAACTGGGTGTCCAATTTTAACAGCTTTCCTATCTCCTGCATGTTAAAGTTTCTTAAAATAGGGTGACCAAATGAGGCAATTGTTCAATGAGGGCATCCAAAGGAGGAGTGGAATATCGTCTGTCTGAGCCCTTGTATTGTACTGACTAGTGATTTACTTTATATTAAGATGCCGCTTGTTTGTTTCTTTGATTGAGGTTTAACCATGCATCAAGGGCATTTCTCTTATATCATAAAAAGGATTGTCCATTTCACACCATCCCTTGCATACATACGGTGGAAAACTGGCGGAAAACCTTGTAAAAACCACCACCAGAAGCACATCATAGAGTCGTGTGATTCACTTTTATACCTGAGGGCAATAGATGGACTCGAACTCGTGGATGTTACATCGAAGTAGGATTAGTGGACCGGCGCGCTTTTTAATCCAATCACATCCAAACACTGGCAGAGTTACATTATACACCATTTTATAACATTTTCTTATTAACTTACAGTTGAGGCTTTCTCCTTGTCATTATTTTCTGTAGATTTATCCACTGGAGATTTAGTTTCTTTTTTAACAGCGGTTGATTTTCCTGCCCCAGCAAACATACCAGCTATACCAGGTTTCTGAGCGGGTTTGGATTTAATGGAGTCCCCATGACTGTGACCATTGGAAGTCTAAAGTTACAACATTAACAATATTTAAGTAAAAAAAATCTTAACGTATATTAAATTAAATTCAAGCATAGAAGCAATAAAATGTATATTTTTACCAGGTTGTATCACTGATCAGAATTAATCATCATTTATTTAATCATAATGGCAGAATCTTTAAGATACTATAAATAATCTTGTATAATTATAAAAACTTCTAGTTATAATAGTTACCTTCTAATAATAATAGTAGTGCTGAAACTGATACTTATTTTCGTAACCGAGTACCCTTTTGTAATATTCGAATACTATTCGAGTACTCGTAATGAATGTGACGCTTGGTCGTATACATGTACGGTCATGTAGCCTAATATTTGTGTACAAATATTACAGAACGCTTTTATTCAGTAAAACCTACCTGCTGTTTATTAGTCCTAGTTGTACTTTTATCGTGTAAGTTGACATACGTGTTATGATAAATTTATTTTGCTTTGCTGGCGTTTAAAATACCAACAAAGTCTGCAATCGCGTACGTGTCTTTAAACAACCACCATACATCCAAATGAGAATCATGTTACTGCGGGGGATCATCTTTAAATTCCACAGCTGACCTCAATAACCTTAGGTTTGTGCTATTTTATTGATAGTCTCATACCAATGTACTTTTTGTTATGTTGCATTACTGGCTAAATAAAGATTCAATCCTGCAAAACACATGCAACTTTTAATTCTAAAATATACCTTAAACCCAGTTTTTGTGGGTATTCCCGGAAGAAAACGAACAACACTATTTTGAAAAAAGCAGTAAGAAATGTACATGTACCACATTTCGAGAGACAGAACTTTATGATTACAACGTATATACTGGACTCATGAGGCATATTTATTACTATTGTGTCTGATTTGACAATCGCAGTGTGCTCTTGTGTCTAGAAAACGTTTTCTTTGAGATTTTTTTTACCGTATGAATACATGTCAAATCTGGCTTTGAACTGTCTCCCTGACTCATGGCTAATTTGCCCCAGACTTTCATTCCTGCGCGGTCTGACCCTAAACCATTGTGTCTCACTTAGCCAGTTCGATGCGCATCATATAAAAGGTTGAACGAAAACATTTTTCCTAGCAGAGTATAGAACTTCGACAAATCTGTCATAAAAAGCAGATCACCTGTTTAAAAGAAAGATTTTGTACCACTCAGTTTTTTCAGCCATGGCGATAGATGGCGAGACAAGATAGCATGCCACCTGACATATACATGTATATGTATGTGACTTCATTTCTCAAAGAAGAAGACTGTGTAGTAGACAAAAATCAATTTAGACTTAAAAAAGAACCCCTTTAAACTTTATTTCACGATTTGTTTTTAAAATGACAGCCGTTAAACACAGGGGCAGATTCCTTTGCAAGTAGTTTACCCAGCACTTTGCACACGGCCTGCATAGTTAAGGGGGCGTGTCAAAATTTCGGTTCATCGGTTAGCGGTTTTACTATTCGAATACCTTAAAATTTGTAACCGGTCACGGGTACTCGATCAACTGTTTCAGCACTAAATAATAGTAATCTTCTAATAATCTTCTAATAATAATCATAATCTTCTAATAATCTTCTAATAATCTTGTATACTAATGCCGTACTTTGTTAGTAGTTTTCTGTATGTTGTTTTGGGGAGCTTCTGTTATTTTCAATCCTCTTAATTTCCTCAGTTCTTCTTCAGACCTGACCACAGCCCCTGCACATTTTATCACACCATGCCTGAGAGACAGACAAAAAAAAAATATAGGTATGGCTTGGACAGAAATATACAAGTAGGTTAGTTATGCATTTCAGGACCCAGCCACTGTTCTGTTGGACTGATTCAGGCCTTTTTTATTCACGCAAATGATTGTACAGCTTATGCTGAGGTTGAGCAAACTCAAATTTACGCAAACAGTCACTGGCTCTACAGCCAATCAGAGGGGTTTTTTTTCTTCAGTTTCCTCTCATTTTTTCTGGGTAACCTTAATAGCAAGGAACAATGTGAAATGGACAATCTGTCCTCAAATAAGTGTTGTTCAAACCTTTTTGCTGTTCAAACAAATGGTTTTAATTAAGTATGACATGTTTAAATCTTACGGTGTTGTATTTCTGAGTGTTCACTTACTTATTGTAATCTGTAACATCTTCGGGTTGTTTTTCATAGTCTGACATATACAAAGCATTAGAATCCTGTTAATGAAAAAGAAAAACAATAAAATTATTTTGCAAAATATTGTTTGATTTGAGTTTTACGCCATATTTAAGGCTTTTTCACTGATAGAAGTCCAAAGGTTGAAAGAAACACATCTCAATGTCGTTGGCACCAAACAATGACAATACAGGACAATGACAGGACAGGACAATGACAAGACAGGACAGGACAATGACAAGACAGGGCATGGGCAATACAGGACAATGGCAAGATAGGACAATGACAAGGCGGGGCAATGACAAGACAGGACACTGACAAGACAGGACAATGACAAGACAGGACAATGACAAGACAGGACAATGAAAGGCAGAACAGGGCAATGACAAGACAGGACAATGACAAGACAGGACAATGACAAGACAGGGCAATGACAAGACAGGGCAATGGTAAGACAGGACAGGGCAATGACAAGGCAGGACAGGGCAATGACAAGACAGGGCAATGGCAAGACAGGACAATGGCAAGACAGGACAATGACAAGACAGGACAATGGCAAGACAGGACAGGGCAATGACAAGACAGGAAAGGGCAATGACAAGACAGGGCAATGGCAAGACAGGACAATGGCAAGACAGGACAATGACAAGACAGGACAGGGAAATGACGAGACGGTACAATGACAAGAGAGGACAATGGCAGGACAGGACAATGACAAGACAGGACAATGACAAGACAGGACAATGACAAGACAGGGCAATGACAAGACAGGGCAATGACAAGACAGGACAGGGAAATGACAAGACAGGACAAGGAAATGACAAGACAATCAAAAGAAGCAGTACAGACAAATGCTAAATACATTGACTTCTTGTTGCCCCTAAAACCCACCTCGACACAATTGGCAACAAGGAAAGACAAGACAAGCCAAATCACAGGACGTTATATATTGTCCTGTACACTGCATCTCTAAGAACACAAAGGAAGCTCCCTGTTACTCTGACCCGCTATTACCTGATGTAATCTAAGGAGAAATTTTTCATCTATTGTTTTATGTATGTGATAAATTTTACACAATTTTCCAGGGGCGATAACAGTATAAACTATTGTAATAAAGGTCTCACCTTTAACTTTGACTTGTGAACACTGTAAACATGGCAGCTTGTCACTGACTGGAGAATTGATTTGAATGTTTCCATCTTTTCTTCAGGTAAAACGCAACACTGATGTACCTAAACACAAAGATTGACTGAACACTTGAGGTTTTACACCTTCAGGGCAGTTTATAGAAAAATTTCCGAGGTTCCTATCCTAAATTCTTAAGACCATAATCAGGGTTCTGAATCCGCTTTTAACTTGATTTTGGCAGGAATTTATGAAAATAGTAATATATTGATATTAATTTGGGCTTGGGTGCCCATATGTTTTCTGTAAGTAAAATGGCTCTCGATACTGCCCTGACCGTATTTAAGGTATGACCAGGCACCTTTCAGAGGGATGAAAAAAGAAAACCCAGTCAAGACATCACTGTACATAAACTTAAAGAGACTTGATTGGTCTTAATGCCATGCCAGCATGGAACATAAAGGTCTATAGATGATACAAAAACCAGATCGTTTTGTAAACTGAATCATTTTATGACCATATTTACATAGAAAAATCAAATAAAATTATTGTCTTTAAACAAACATTTATAAGTTAGCTAAGTTTTTTTAATTTTTTTTTAGAAAACAAGTATTTTATAAATATCAACTGGACTTTAATTTCAAATTAACTGCATTTCGTGAGGTCAGTCAATCTCTGGTTCACCTAAAGTCACCATCTCAATGCCGATATTCAACTGTTTTTGGTTGATTAGCAATTTGACTGATTGGAGTTTTATGCTGTGCTTGAGGGTAATTCACTTAGATAACGTAGTGTATTCCAACAATTATTGGAGTTTTATGCTGTGCTTTAGGGTAATTCACTTAGATAACGTAGTGTATTCCAACAATTATTGGAGTTTTATGCTGTGCTTGAGGGTAATTCACTTAGATAACGTAGTGTATTCCAACAATTATTGACTAGCACAACCATGATCAGCCCTGCCTACCCTAAACAAAATTATGTGTAAATACAGGTACATTCCTTTTTAGGAGTATTTTTGTGATAAAGCATAGCATAGAATTTGAATTTCTGGGAGTATTTTAATGGATTTTGGTATATTCAACATAAATTATGTCTACAAAAATACTCCAGAATACACCAGGTAGGTAGGTCTACATGATGTTATGTGATCCATAATGTTGATAATTCATTTCTGTCTAGTGCTAAGAAAATACAGCATTGCTACTCTTCAAACAAACTGTCCTTAACCAGAGGGCATAACTGTTTTGAAACATATGCTGCAAACTATAGTCTCCATCATATATCATCCTAAATTCCCACATTCTGATTTGAGGTGAGCTGTCCTATGCTTTAAGACAGATCACTCACCTCAAATCAGACACCTGTTAAATGTTCCAATTACTTGTGCTCCTCCGGCTTCCTCGGCCGGTCATATAAGGCGAGGAAAGAGGTTGCTTTCTGTTGCCCTGGTAACGGGTAATGGAAGCAGATTTGTTTGTGATGTTCTGTATTTTTGTCCATCGTTATATAAGTGAAATACCCTTGAGTACGACGTTTAACACCAATCAAACAAACAAACAATCTGAGCACAATTTCAGGGTAATTTACAGAATAAACATTTTTGACTCCTGATTTTCACAAAATGTTTGACTTTCTTACCACATCACCATTTTCCAACTTTTTAGCTCCAGCAACAAAATACACAACCGAGAGATCATCATTGTGTTTGTTATTTCTCTGATCATATACAAATGTATACAACATCCTGAAACAGAAAAAACAGGCCATTATTCCACTATACATCATACAGGCGCTTTATGGGGTGAAGTCCAATCTACTGGCTGCTTAGCAGACTGTAGATTATAAAATATAAAACCTACCCCCATTTCAAGGAGAAAGTATTTCTATCATATTAAAATTATTTTTTAGATAGAAAAATATTCAATAATGGATTCAAATCTTCTGGCCGCTTAGCTGTCCATAGATGGACAAATATTGAACATACACCAATTTCAAGGAGAAAGTATTCCTTTAATATTAAAATTAACATTTAGATAGAAAAATATTCAAAAATGGAAGATAAATATTTAATTTGGCACCGTCATTTTCAATATAGAAGTCAGTCATTTCTTAAATAAAACTTAACAAGGGAAACTTAAGACAAAAAGCACCCTGCAACCAGCCCTGTGTCGTAATTTCTTCCAACATGTCGTAACATTAAAATTGGTCTTCTAAAATTTTGTCAGATAACCTAACCAGCAACCAAGCCTTTCATTTCGACGGGTATCCTGGTACCTGTAAGGAAATTTAGTACTAAAATAAAAACACTAACAGGTTTATTGATTAATTTCCAACAACAACAACTGAGTCTATTAACTGAAAGTCTGCTTCGCAGTATTTTACCACAATGTTACGCTTTACTGTTACAGCAGTCTCCTACAATGGATAGTATTTGTGAATGAGTGAGTTCACATTTGTGTCAGCTCTTAGACTAGTTTAGCAGAAATATACTAGAAAACCCTTCTTCAGAAAAATTAGCTATGCTCCTAGGATTGGTCGTTTTACTCCCTAGGATACCATGGATACCTGCTAACTAGTACTACAGTACTACAGGTATCTGCTTGGATACTCCTAAAATGTAAGGAAAAGCAAGGCAGGTAATTGAAACAGTTTGTTTTTGTTGTTTGTTTGATTCATGTTTAACGTCGTACTCAAGGGTATTTCACTTATATGACGACAGATAAAAATATAGAACATCACAATCAAATCTGCTTCCCATTGCCCTTTAGCTCTGCGAACACCAGGGCAACAGAAAGCAACCTCTTTTCTCGCCTCTTACG
>JARFOD010013332.1:0-11297 GCA_031763545.1 Mopalia muscosa
CTAGATACAAGTGCCTGTGCTCCAACAGAACGGATTTTGTGCACATTTCATCTCAACATATAAGATTAAAAAATGTCATTAAGATTTTTAATATCTATTTTCTTTTTTATATGTAGTTAGTTATAAGAAGTTGAAATTTCTCTATTTTGACTCATTTTCTGTTTGTTAATATTTGACCTTTATCACAATATTGCAAGACAACTATGACAAACAAGAAAAAACTGAATTACTGTTTTTTTGTCAAGTAATGTGTTATACGTCGATGTAAAACCGAACAGTTGTCGTGAATGGTGTAAAAGAAGAAGCAATTTGAAAAAGAGGTAACAAAATTTATTTATATGCAAAGTATTTCTTTCTTTAAGCTTGAGAAAAAATAATTTACTTATAAGGGTTTGGCAGAAAAAGACGATTCAGAATATATATATGTTATATACCGAACAAACGTAAGACGTCGGAATTTCGGTAAACATAGGTAGCTGAACCGAGTCACATCAACACATGTCTTCTGGCAAACTCGAACTCCTTTATTTACGCATGCGCGCAAGCCATATTGTATCATTGCATCATTCGTATTAATACACAATATATAACAATATACATGTGTAGCAAAATTTGTAGTAGTTAGGAAGTAAAACGACGAAATGTAAAAACACTCTGTAGAGGGGCTAAAGTATCCTTGTTCTGCCTCTACGTTTCGGCGACGGATATCAGACAGCTAACCTATTAGCTTTGTAAACATAGCCAATACATACAATATTGATTTACTGTTATTAACAGTAAATCAATATTGTATGTATTGGCTTTTTTTACAAAGCTACTAACCTATATGTACTGTGCACACTTATTCATATTAGTTCAAAACGATCCAAGTAAACATCGGAGGTTTGTTGAAGATGTTAATTAAAGAACTCTGATGAACTTGTGAGTAGTTGCACATGTTATACGAGTACGTGTTTGGGTGTGTGGTAAAGGCTGCAACAAAAATAAAACAAAGTTGTTACAAATATGATAATAAAAAACAATTATTAAAACAGTCATTAATCTACTCTATTTAAGAGCAAATATTGGGAGGTAACTAATTGTAGTTATAATTTCGATTTGGCAGATAACTCCTGATTGACTTAAAAATGAAACTAGAGTTATCTTCCACTGGTAGAGTTTATCTTGCATTTTATAGCAATGCGAACAATCCAGTGTGAAATAACGTTTTCTGTCCTTGGTAATTATGATAGTTTTGTATATCTCCGTGTTTACAAAAGTTTTGAGTATTGAGGAGTTCTGTAAAAAACACGCTGATCGGAGTTACATGGTCACTGATTATTAGGACAAACTTGTTGTTTCACTGTAAATGTTCAGTTACGTTGAAAAGTTTACTATAAGCAGAATAGTCCGAAGTAACGTTACTAAAATAATCACAAAAGTAATAAAATATCAATACATGTCACTCACACTGTGGATAGTTGCGGTCCAACGGAAAAGAGGTCGAGATATCACAGCTGGTGAAAACTCAACAATGCGCTTTTGAATGAAACACACGGAGTGCCTTAATAGTCAGGCACGGGGTCCCTATATAAGTTTACACATATCGGACGAAAGTCAGCACACTCCCCGCCTGATATCATTTGTTGATATCACTGAACAGGGCATATATACACAAAATGTCACGAGTCTCTTTTAAGTAGAAGAAGTACAACCTCTGAAATAGGTCTGGTGTATGAAACAGACTTTCCTTCCTTACAAGTTCGAACAATAACTTTCTGAACTTTGCTATCATCACTTTGGATCGGATCCGTGATGACTCCTAAAGGCCATTCGTTTCTTTGCGTGTCCTTTTCCTTCAAAAGAACTAAGTCTCCTTTTTGTAGATTCTGTTGATCACTTTGCCATTTTCGCCTAGTTTGCAAAGTGTGGACATACTCTTGTCTCCAAAGTTTCCAGAAAAGTTCAGACGTGATTTGAACCCTTTTCCACTGTTTGGTGTACATATCTTTGATATCGAAAGAGAACAGGGGTTCTACAGCTTGACCTACTTTATTGGTGAGAAGAACATTGGGAGTTAATGGGTAAGGACAGTCTGGATCGGACGGAATAGGAGCGATGGGTCGATTGTTCACAATCGCACATACTTCACACATGAAAGTCACAAGAACCTCGTGGGTGAGGTTCTTCGATCCCATCTCTAGCATTAGTGACTGTAAAATGCGCTTGGTCACACCAATCAGTCTTTCCCAACTACCTCACATGTGTGAGGAATGCAGAGGGTTGAAAATCCAAGTTACTCCTGTATCATACAAATGAGTTTTGAGAAGTGTGTCTTCGACGTTGATCGTGTTGATCTGAAGATCTTCGGTTGCTCCTATAAAATTCGCTCCCCTATCGATCTGTATTGTTTTACTTTCCCTCTTATCGCTTCAAATCGACGTAGAGCATTGATGAAACAGGAAGATGACATTTCCTCAATGACTTCGATGTGAATCGCGCGTGTAGCTAAACAAGTAAACAGAATAGCCCACCGTTTACTGTTGGATGATCCACCTCTTGTTCGACGGGTTATCACTGACTAGGGTCCGAACGCGTCCACACCTACAAATGTGAAGGGAGGAGCAGTGGTGATACGGTCAATTGGCCAGTCAGCCATTTTCTGTTCTGACGCTTGTCCTCTCAATCTGCGGAAAGTTACACATTTCCTTAAAACGGAATTGATGAGACGTTTGCAGCCTGTAATCCTTAACCCTGCTAATCGTATGGTACCTTCTGTAAATAGACGTCCTTGGTGTCTAGCACGCTCATGTTAATATCGATTTCGCAAGGTTGCTACCCAGTGTTTTCCTGGGATAAGCAATCGATGTTTGCTTTGTGGATCAAAGTTGGATTTGCTGAGTCTTCCACCGACCTTTAGAAGGCCATCTGAGTCTATTATAGGATCCAGTGATATGATAGAGCTATCTTTATTGACATTCCCATGATTCTGAAGGTGTTTGATCTCCTTATCATAGGTATCCCTTTGTGTTTCTTTGATAATCCATTGTTCAGCCCCTTTATAAGCTTCAACGGTTTTGTGTTCTTGGCATATGTGCCAGCCTTTGCACCGTGTATTTCCTTTGATGGTCTGAGCAATGTGTTGTAACCTAGCTATGGTTTCCACAAGTCTTTTCCAGGAAGAGAACAATTTGACCCTAAAATCTGGGATGTAGATATGTCAGTTTTTGAGACAACAGCCTCAGGTGTCACTTCGTTATCCAGGTCGGAAAGAGGGAATGTTGACGACTGTATGCTTACGTTGTCTCCATTTAAAAAGTCAACAGGACAGCATACCCATTGACTAGAAGACAAATCTGAGATAGAAATGGTACGTGTACCAAAATCGGCCGGGTTAAGGTGTTGGAATGTAACTCCATTGTACTGGAAGAGATGATTTCCTTATGCGATCTACACGATTGCTGACGTACACATAAAACCTTCATGATTGGTTTTACAAATAACCCTGTACGACTTTAATGTCTGTAAAATATTTGAATTTGTCAAGTGGAATGTCAAGCTGTGCGAAAATGATTTCTCCTATTTGAACAGGTAACACAGCCCCACACAATTCCAGTCTAGGGATCGTTTGTCCGTGTGAAGGTGCAACTTATGCTTTGCCTAGCACAAATCCGATGTGTCTGTGGCTGTTTTGATCAGTAGTTTCGATGCAGGCAACAGCAGAAATAGCTTGGTTTGAAGCTTCAGAAAATACTAATATTTGCTTGTCACCTGTGGAGAATGTGATGTCAAAATATGGACGGGGAACTTTTAAATTATCTAAATCTTTCAGTGGTGATTTCCACATATCCCACTCAGCGTGTTGATCAAGAGACAGAGGTTCATCCCAATCAATGGTTTCTCTCATGAGTTCGAGTAAAAGAGTTTCTCCTCGAATGATGACCCAATCGGATCAGATAAATTGTTTATAGTTGAGAGGACTTCACGGCGAGTGTAAGGAGTCTCCTTAGAGGATACCCGAAAAGTGAATACGTCATCCTGTAAATCCCCCGCTAGACCAAGGCTGCGTTGTTCAGGTAGGGAATCTTCTCCTAGGTTAAGGTCTTTAAGGTCACTTGCGTAGTCGTTTGTAGGAAATACCTTCATCACATCCGGACTGTTCGATGCGATCTTATGTAATCGCAGGTTACTATTAGTGCTGAGTGCTTCCTGTGTCCTCATGACTAAGTTAATGGCTGAATCCACAGTAGGTAGTGAAGTTAAGCCATCGTCGACATAGAAGTTACGTTCGACAAAAGTTACCATGTCTCTGGTGTAATCCTTCAAAGGCGGTCTTCAGAAGGCCATACGATGCAACTGCTGGAGACGGTTTGTTACCAAAAACATTAACACGCATTCAGTATTCTACCATAGGTTTCTCGGGATCATTATCGGCATGCCATAGGAACCGTAGATAATTCCTGTAATCCTGTCGAACAAGGAAGCAGTGAAACATCGATTGAATATCTGCTGTCACGGCGATCAAATCTTTTCGAAATCTTAGTAGTACTCCAAGCAAGCTATTTGTGAGGTCTGGCCCACTTAAGAGAACGTCATTCAACGATATACCTTCGTGTTGAGCTGAGGAGTCGAACACGCCATTTATTTGCCCAGGCTTCTGTGGGTGGTATACGCCAAAGAGCGACAAATACCAGCACTCGTCTCCTTTGTGGAGGGTTGGCGCAAGTTCTGCATGTTTATTCTCAAAAACTTGTCCATGAACGTCACAAAATGTTCCTTTTTGGTATTTTTTTTGTAATCTGTGATGGAGTGTGTCCAAGCTCTCTTAACAGCTACCGATCTGTTGTTGGTAATGGTGGTCTTGGAGACTTGAAAGGCAGAGGTTCTACCCAGTATCCATCTGGGTCTCTATAGATTGAATTATCCATGATGTCGACAAATTCAAGGTCTTCTCTTAACAAGCCTGGCATATTGTCGCCTTTCGTAGTTTCAAAAACAGAATTCGTCTGGTAGAAAATTGTTTCTACGATCTACCTTGTTGGGTGAGATTTATTTAACCTGAAGTTTATTATAACAAGGCCGAGAGGGTCTCCGATTCGCCAAAATATGTTTGTTTGTTTGATTGGTGTTTAACGTCGTACTCAAGTGTGTTTCACTCATATGACAACGGACACAAATATAGGACATCACAAACAAATCTGCTTCCCGTTAACCGTTAGCTCTGCGAACACCAGGGCAACAGAAAGCAACCTCTTTTCTCGCCTCTTGCGATCGACCGAGGAAGTCGAGGGAGTATTCTGCAGGGCCATGGCCCACCCGCTCCCTCACGGGGCCACCAAAATATGAGTTTTGTTGACGTTGAGAATGTGTGGTTTGTGAACTTTCCCAACACAGGTCTCGCCAATAACAACCCATCCTAGCCGGGGTCGTAGAGCCTATGGCGAATGAACAGTGCCTGTGAGTTGCTCTAACACGTGATGGGCTTCTGGTATGTCACGTCCTATGAGGATGAGTATTTCAGCAGTCTCGTCTATTTCCGGTATGCACTGAGCAATACTGTTTAGATGAGTGGGATGGTGGACAACTTTAGGAGTTGGTATTTCCGACGAACGCTGGGAATTGCGTCACATTCTATGATCTTTGGGGTTAATAATTTATCAGTACCATCAACTGACTCTATGACATAATTGTTGGCACAACGACCGGAAGTGTCTTTGTTCCCTCCACCGGACAGGAGTTGATAAGGAACATTCTCTCCGGTTTCATGAAACAGGTCAAAGAATGTTGACTTCGCTAATGTTACGTTGCTCTGATCGACGAGTATGGCGTACACTCGAACAGATTTCTCTGGATAATCAGATGGATAAATATTTACTAATACGGGTTTTCCACAAGACTTGCCTGAAAATCAGGCATAACGTGACTACTCAAAACCAAGCCACTTAACTAACAAGTCAAGTTCTTCGTTCACTGTAACTCCAAGTTCAAACATTACGTTAGTGAAACCACTCTTCCACATGGCGTAAATCTCAGGCTTGTCATTGAAATTAACAAGATATATAAGCAAAAGTTCCTTTTTCAAAACATAACGAGTCAATTCACCGGTTACACTGCTGGTATAATCCATATTTGGAGGCTGTTCGTAATTGTTTCTGTGACGAAAAGGTACAAACGTTGGAGCGTCATAATTTAATGTTTTTTCATGACGTAATTGTTCATCCTGGGGCACCTCTCTGAACATAGGAGGGTGACGAGGGGTGGTTGTTTGATCTACGTTGAAGGTGGGTTGAGCAGTATGTTGGGATTGATTATAAGTATGTTCATTATGGCGATTATACTGCTGTGACCGATATGTTTCGCTGTGTTTCTCAACGTATTTCTGTGTCCGGTCTATGGGTGACTCTTGTAGTAGATCGATATTGGGTCGATGATCCAATGAATTCGACAAATTTAAATTTGACTGTAGGGCTGGAGCCACTGCGGATGTCTGTGCAACTTGTTTTTGAGCAGAAATAATTTGAAGTTCGGCGTCAATTTCAGCTTGACGTTTCTTTAACTGGACTTCTTCTATCTCGCAGTGCAGCATAGCTTTGGCGGAGTCTGCCTCGGACAACTTTATTGCGACTAAAGAGCTGATATGTGACGAGTGATGAGAGCCAGTTCCTGTTTTGTGAGAGTGTGAGTGTTCTTTTGGCGGTAAACTACCATCCTGTGTATTAGGAGAGGCCATACCTTGTAGGTTAATGTTGGTGAGTTCTTTCACAAAGTAGCTGGTCGTTGGATATCTTCAACACAATTTAGCTGGTCGATAGTCTTGTACTGTTCTGCCTCTCCGTTTCGGAACGGATATCAGACAGTTAACCTACATGTACTGTAGACACTTATCCATATTAGTTCAAAACGATCCACATAAACACCAGAGGTTTGTTGAAGATGTTTATTAACTAACTCTGATGAACTTGTGAGTAGTTGTACATGTTATACGAGTATGTGTGTGTGTTTGGTAAAGGCTGCAACAAAAATAAAACAAAGTTGTTACAAATATGATAATAATAAAGAAAAACAGTGATTAAAACGGTCATTAATCTACTCTATTATGAATTCGATTTGGCAGATAACTCCTGATTGACTTAAAAATGAAACTAGAGTTATCTTCCCCTGATATAGTTTATCTTGCATTTTAAAGCAATGCAAAGAATCCAGTGTGAAATAACGTTTTCTGTCCTTGGTAATTATGATAGTTTTTGTATATCTGCTTATTTACAAAAGTTTTGAGTATTGAGAACAGTTCTGTAAAACACACCCTGGTCGAAGCACTGCAGGGTCACTGATTATTAGAACCAAGTTGTTGTTGTTTCACTGTAAATTTTCAGTTACGTTGAAAAGCCTATTATAAGCAGAATAGTTCTAATTAACGTTACGAAAATCATCACAAATGTCATAAAATAATATCAATAAATGTCAATCACACAACGATATAGAGGTCGAGATGTCAGAGCTGGTGAAAACCCGACAATGTGCTTTTGAATGAATCACACGGGGTGCCTCACTAGTCAGACACGGGGTCCCTATATCACTTTACATATATCGGGGGGGAAAGATGATGCTGCGTTCGGGACATTCCTAAACAACACTCTTTTGGGTAACTATTGGTTGCTATTGGTCGTAATTCTGACCACAAACTCGATTCACTCGATAAGCATCAAGCTGGCGAGTGGCATTTTCCATTTTTCGTAGTGGTGCTCGAACGGAATTTACATTCTTGAAATCGTGTTTACTACTCGTAGCAGTGCTCTCGAATGCTTTTAGAAAAGTCCAACGTCTAGAGTTTAAACATTAGAGGTTTTGACAAATTCAATTCACAATTGTACGATTTAATTTTTGTTAAAGACCTGTATAAGGTGGCCCAAAGCGGTTACATCGTATAAACATCTTCCCATTAGTCCATATATTAACATACAGTTAAACATATGCATATATTTACTATAAATGACTTTTTTTCTCTGAAACTGTTTGTACTCGTATAATCTATTTTGGACACATTTTCTGTCAACAGCCATAAAGCTGATGTTAAAAATTGGCGAGACAAAGCCAATGAAAGCCATTGGAGCAAGATTTACCGCCCGTGTTTTACCCGGATACAAGGGGAAACCATTCACTGACGAATACTGGGAAGAACATGCACGGACCTTGACCTTTATGACATACCATCCGTGCGGAACTTGTCGTATGGGACCAGCCGACGATTCGAGGACTGTCGTTGATCCCAAGTTAAGGTAAATATTAACAGCTCTACCCAACGTTGTGTGCGAACATAGGGTGTGTCACAGATCCTTTGGTTTATAATTGCCCTGCACTCCTTACTTAAATTTAAACAAGGGATTAGATTTTGTTTATCTGTTGCTTCGGAAATCACCGCATGCATTTTATGTTTTATCTTAACATTTCCAGGCTTCCAGCCATTCACTGCTGATGCAAACTGTATCAAACGTTTGGTTTTAATCAATGAGTACCATGTCGCGATCTAGATGGAATCCTAGATCATTATTAGGCAAATAATTTTCTAACCCCATTATGAGGCGCTATTTTGGTCGGAAAGTTATGTTTATGTGTTTACATGTGGGGAATTATAGTCTACGTGCCAGTGTGTCCTGTAGAGATAGATTCGCATCTTTTATCTGGATAAAAATGTGTGCTCCATCCGCATGATAAGAGCGTCTTCTCTGCTAGGACGAAACCCTAGTTCGTATCCAGCTGGAGATTTAATTTTGCTACATTAAAATATAAATTTGCAACACTTGTATGTTTTCAGGCATACACAAGTGGAAATTGGATGAAACTCAGTAATATATTGAAAACTTTATTGATACTGAAATGTTATCGACAGAAAAAAATATTGTTTTTTGTTTTTTTATTTCCCAAAATGTAATTACCCTGACATCGACTATATAACTCTTTCTAATACAATAACCTTTAGACTTAACAAATAAACCTGGAAATATTTATTAGAATAATAACAATGGACTTCTTTGACTGCACAACGAAAATTATTGAACCTGTTTGCAAATATATGACCAGAACAAATCACAGTTAGACGTCTTGTATACTATGATACCATTAATCTCCAACATCGTGTTGAAGAAACTATAATATACTTAGTGAAAAAACTAATAATGGGCTCAATTTTAAGCATTTGTCATCAGCGTTTAATTGACTTATCTAGGATTGAGGCCGGTTTGTTGGGCAAAGGTTCAGGGTTGAACAAAAATCGTGTTCGGACCTGGACTGCCCCTATGTGTTTGAAAAGGTGAACGGCGGTCTCTGAGCGTCGGGTATGCTACATCCCACCAAGCCATAGGCGAAGGCCGTACAAGCTTTATTGTTAATCAAATTCAATTTAAACTACTTGGTGTCAAAGTTCTATTGATTTTAGTGTACAGTAAGAAAAGGAACGTTGAATTAGAGTTGGATTTTTTTATTATTTTAATTTCCCGTGGTATCATAGACAAACCATACCATGTCGCGTCAAGGTCGTTCCATTCCAACCCTTTTCAGGCGTTATGGAAGTGTTTACACAGGCATGTGATCGCTGATTAGTAAGTATTATATTCAATAAACCCTATGCCAACCCCATGGATTCTACTAATTGGGGCATTTTTGCTTTGTATTTCAGAGTAAAAGGTTTGGATAGGTTGCGTGTTGTGGACGCCTCCATTATACCAGAAATCACGTCGGCCAACCTATACGCCCCCTGTATTATGATTGCCGAGAAAGCTGCAGATTTAATTAAAGGGAGAACACTCTCGTCTAAGTTATGAATACTTCATTCCGTATTGAATATAGTACTCAAACAGAAAATACGCTTTATAGGAAGTATTGTGATCAAAGAATTGTGATCAATTATTAAATGTTTCAAAGGATACCTTATCGTGACAAACTCAATAATTTATGTTTATATATTGCGATCGTGTTTTTAAACTGTAGAGAAAGACAGATTCTTCTTAAGAGGCTTTCATTCAAGCCTTTGTCTACTGACACCAGAATTTGAAATAAAAAGAAGCTGGCAACGTAAAATAAACCCTTTCGCTTGATGTCGTATCTCAATATGGTAAGCTTTCTAGATATATTAATGTTAACACTAAAACCCTGGAAATAGCAAAGGTAGTGCAACAGAATATACATATAATCATTTGCAGACAATTCCTTGCTTTCTTCTCTGTTGTTCGTATATTTTCAGAGCTTTCATTGGTTGGACTCTTAAAATTGGAGTCTGAGAGTTGAAACGTTATTAACCTCACAGCGTGATCAACTACCATTACAAGCTGCTGTTCTAAATTATCAATAAGTGTTTTATTAATTGAGTTATTTTATTACAGCAACATTATGCTATATCACCTCCCATATGGTTGGGATTAAGAGCATGCACTCGCACAATTGATTATATATTTTGCCTCAATAATATAACTTCTACTTGTATTGCACTGTAGTAAATTTTCGAATGTTAATAATTTAATCAGGTTGTTTAATCAGTATATAATCGATTGTTGTCATCCAGGCATCGTCCCTTATGCTCGTTCAAATATTCTAAAGCATAAAATGGTTTTGAAGTTGGACTTTGAAAATATCGTTTAGATACTAGAAATAGGTAACAAAATGCCGCTGAGGTGAGACAATGAAGCTCTTTAGATAAGTGGATTTTTGAAATTGTTGTAATTTACAGCAATGTGCAAAGATCAAAGGAAGAAAGAATATGTTAGTTTTGTTCAATATATGCTTAGCTTTGCCTAAATGTTACCTATATGCAGCATTGTCATAAAACCTAGATTTATATGGTGCATATAATTGTGAACACGACAACCAGGTCGCTGATTAAATCCTTATCATATTAGCGACCGGAAAGTATCTGTTAAAAAACGTAATAAGGGTTTATATGGTTTTGCTTTTGACCAAGAATAAGCTGATTGCTCTTTAAAAACCCTAGTCGAAAAAAGTGATCAGATTTTATAAGGTCGGCCTATTCTTTTGACCTGGTCAGGCCTTCTATCCAATAATATATTCAATATCATAATAGTATGCCTGAGAAATGAATTAAACCGTTTTGGTGCCGAAGCCTCGTTCATTGAAACGCTAAAGTTAAGTTCTAAATGTTATCGAGGCTTTTGAACCAGGTATACTATGTTGTGATTTTGTGTTTTGTCATATTGCCAATGTCAGTACAGAAACAATGTGAACTAGTACCAGTTAGATTCTTTGAGTGGCATTTAGAAGTCGGGAGTACATAGAAAACTAGAAAGACTTAAGTATGGATAACAACTTCT
>JARFOD010013343.1:0-11296 GCA_031763545.1 Mopalia muscosa
GGTATATGAGCGAGTTTTACGAGGTTTCCTCTCGGTTTTCCACTGTAATAAGGCAGTGAACAGTGTGAAGTGGACAATCCGTCATCATATTAGTGAAATACCCTTGAGTACGATGTTAAACACCAATCAAACAAACAAACAAACAAAATCTCAAAAGGAATGACATGCTAGTTTTGACTGTAAGGGTGTTAGCAGAACACTAGACATTTCATAGTCACTTGTAGAACAATTTCTTCCCTTTTAGAGGGCTGGTGTGCATTTGTGGGTTTGTTCATCTCACATTAAATAAAATGGAGTACATAAATCTATCAAATGTCACTTCAACCTTAGAACCGTACAATTGAGCATACATTAAAAATTATTTAATACTGATAACGGTAGCTTTGTAGATGTTTCTTGTGATTTTGTACTTAATACAAGGAATTGCAGCAGCTGATGCGGTATTTAGGAGGTATATAATAACACCCTCTGATCTCTCCATGCAATCATGAGACGTTGACAGCTCTAGATGGGATATTTATAATAATGAACTCTTCCACAGCTGTTATGTCATCATTCTTGACACATGTTTATAATTGGGTGGATATGAGTTAATTAATATTCAATCATTACACTGGACTTATTCATAAGAAAGATTCAATCCCATTGATATATCTGTACATGTTACGTATATTTTTTGTTATATAGTAAATAAGTAATTACAAAGATGTATGCGTTTGAATAATTAAGAATGACATAGGTAAGAACTAATTTATAGGTTAATTAGGGATACATGACTTGTCCAATTCTTTGAGAGTTACTGCATTTGGATGCTTTAGGATAAAAACTTAAAAATTTATATTGATTTGAAAAATAGGATCAACATTATTCATCTCAAGATTAACAGCCCTATGGCTCCTATGAATTCACAGTGGTACAGTGTAGATGTAGGCAAGTTACCCTAACAAGCTGTAAAGGGATATGTTTAGCAAAAGGTTAGCACTCTATGTTGCTGAAAAGTCAGAATTCAAAATTGTGCTATGTTTGAAACTTTTAACGATCAACTGTAGATCCGTTGATATTCTGTCCAGGTTTAAGTTTGTAGATCTACCAATGTATCAAATGTCTATGGAAGATCATGTCTCAGATATACCAGCATCCATGTATTGGATACTTTTTCTTGGGAATTCACTTCAGTTCCTGGAAACAGAGCCATTTTGTGAACGTCTAGGGGCATTTTTATGAGCTTTTTTAATGGTTTAGGAATTAGGCAGTCACATGATGTGGATCCAGGAATATTTGAAGGGTTTTTTTTTTTAAATGAGGCTAAATGAGAAAAGGACAATCCATCATGATATAAGTGAAATACCATTGAGTCGACGTTAAAACCCCAATCAAACAAGAAAATAGCAGGTTTTGCGCATGTGGCAAGTTTTCATGTCAGAGTAGGCGTGAAATACCATCAATACCATCAATACCTATCTTATAAACAAATAAAATCAACATAGGGGTGAGGTGGGGAGTGTCTTGCCTTGATTCCTTTTCTGCCAGTTGCGCTGGGGGTGGTAACCTTTGCACTTTGGGCTGGCACACCAGCATATGATTGAAATGAACTCAAATATTCTGTTGAACCCCAATTAATCCAACAATCTTGTCACTTTTCCTTTGTACATCAGCAATGTAAAGCTGTCATAAAAATTAAAAGCTTTCCGGAGAATACTTAACTTTATTTTCGTTATTTTTGGATAACACTTTCTTAGTTTGAACAGATTCTGGTTCAGAAAAATTTAAAAGACACAAAAATTATTCAATACTTAACTTGATGTTAAATCTGTCTAAAAGAATCTTAAACTATGTGTAGCTTGTTATATTTGTTGTAAACCCAAGAAGTCCAGTATAGACAGGGATAACTTGCTATGATCCAGCAAATGTAATATACATCTACATCACAATACAGGTGTCCTCAGCATTTTCTCACTTTTGTTGTTGGTTTTTCTACAGATTTTCAGGCTGTACCACTCCTATATTACCATTTTTCTTAAGGACATTTTTAATACAATAAATATATCAGTGCATGTCTTTCTTGGCTATATTCCAAATCAGTATTTTGTATACAGATAGTGTATATCAGTTGAGTATATAACAGTTTTGTATTGATACTATTGGTACAAGGTGATTGGTGTTTTGCCATAGAAATTGTATGGCTCTATTGAACTGTGACCAAGCTTGAATCAGACTTTATTTTATGCTTATAACTCTGTTGTGATACTTGTACCAAGTACAGGACAAATAACACAGTTTAGACTTATTTCACCCGAGTAAAGAAATGTTATTAGATCAGATCTTTGCAATACTTCAATTGATCTACTGGTGTAATTAAGTACAAATGCTTGTTAACTGATTCAAAACTAATAATAGTGAAATTGTGAAATAAATAAACAGATGTAATGGCTTATTTTATTGGAGTCTGCATCCCCTATGATCATTTTCCCATTTCCTCTGATAAACATATACTAGCATGTTTACAAACAACGAATTCTTCTAAACTAATTTGAAAATAATACAGGTCACAAAAAAAGGTTTCAACACAAAAATAGGATTCATAGCCTGTCAAAAAAAAAGTTAAATTATGAGCTGTATTTTTTTCCTCTTTGATTACATCAGCGACTCTGGTGATATTAAGATTACCATATCCCAGTTTTCCCTGTTATTTCCGGAAAAATACAGGTCTTGCTTGACAACTTTTGAAAAGCACCTGTTTTTTATTTAAAGATAATTGATATGAATAATCCGGTGAGTCTAGACCACACAAAGTTTGACTTGAAAAACTATTATTTATAAGGAGTCACTTTAATATATTTTATGATGTTGCACAAGTGGTTGTCATAAAGTGGGTGTAAACATGTATACACACCAGGAGGTCCTAGTTTACTGCCCTGTAGACCTTTTGACAAAATCTGCCTTACCTATTTGTCCATATTATAATCTCTACGCTCTTATATTATTATTACAGTCAGATTCTTAATGCAGGTTTACAGAGAGCAGATTTTAGTTCAACAACTACACAAGTTATGTTGTTGTCATGGCAACTAATTACCATCAGAAAAGATTGATTGATAAAGAATTGACATGTGTCTTTTTATGAATTGACCTTTTACAAAGTAGCATTAGCAAAAAGTGTATTTTTTACTTTATTTTGGTAGTCTAATGAATTAATTAATATGCAAAACATAAGACTTTAGTTTTTCTTGATCTTTACAGTTTGAACGGCCACATTGAAGAGTAATAGTTTTCTGGTTGTTGCTTCGTATGCACCGTACCAAATTCCAATTTTAAGCCTGTGATTTCTGCTGTTTTACATTTATCTGTGTGTGTGGATTATTATGATGAAAACTGCTAATGGTTAACACTATTTTAGGTATTCTTAGCTTGATAGGACCTACTTGTCGAGATTTATATTGCGTATATTCAAACATGTTATGTTTCCTTCAGAGATAAGGGTGTGTTAATATGTATTAGATGCATGGTTTGTGACAACGGCAGATCGTTGAAGTGATAGCAGGTTAGATCATGTGCTGTGTGGGCACTCAGACTTCTTACTCAAGAGGGTCTACTGTACAGGTAGTTTGGCTGGACACATTATAAGGCACAGGTGTCCCATGAAGACCCACCTGATATCAGCATATTAGGCTGATGGCATGACCAGATAATAGAGTTAAGGGACTGTACAGGACATATCAGGCAGATCTGAATTACCTGTGCTTCTACATAATCCTGGAGTTTTCTTTCATGTAGCAGTGTGCAAAGATTTGGAGACTCAGGACATAATTCCTACTGAATTCAATTTGGAGGACTCTATAGGACTTTTCATACAAATTTGGATTACCTGTTCACCTTACCTGATGATACATGTATTACAGCAAATTCTTTAATGGTTCATGGATTTTTCTTATATTATCTTTCTGTTTTTCATCTGACCTTGAAGTACCAAAATCGCTCAGTTCTTGAGCATTAATTGCGTTCCCTTTAGTATATAAACAGTGACCAGTGACAGGATTTTGAAGAAATATGGACATTTTTGGAATCAAACTACATGTCTCTGTAGGGCTGTGTTGTTGGGTATCCAGAAAACGAGGTCATTTGCCATGTGTTACCTGCAAGTTACCTTCAAATGGGAATAAATGGTAGTAGAATGCATTCTATCGGTCTGCTCATCATGGATGGCCCCCCAAAAGGGTCTCAAAGTAAAGGCTCCCCAATAAAAGGACCCCTTTCCATTGGCTCCCCAACTCGATTTCTTATTGGAGGCAGCAGGAGGAGACTAAGTCTGTAAGTTTGTGAAGTTTGTTGAAAGAATAATCTTTTTCAATACGATTGCTAAAATTCATATTTGTCAGGTTTTTTTTTTTTCTAATGTTATACTGTTGGGAGGTGAGATGTGGTTCAGAATCCTATTTTAAGTACTGCTCTGTTACTCACAGGTTTAGCACCACTTCTCTACTCTAGTTACAAGTTTAAAGTAATGTTTCCTCGAGGTGTTTCATTGAAATAGATGTACCAGTATGGTCATATTAACGAACTTTCCTTGTGTACAATGTGCCAGTGGCTTAGTGGTTAGCATGTGCCTTTACTTATCCTACTTCATTGTACCGGTTACAAGGCCAAGTCTGTCTGTCGACCCTCAGGTATATGAGCGAATCGCATGATGTGGCTCCAGCAATCACTGTGGTGGCTTTTATGAGGTTTGTTCTTGGATTTACACCGTAATAAGTCAAAGAACATTGTGAAAGAGACCACCCGACGTTATATAAGTGATATAGCCTTGAATACAACATTAAATCCCAATCAAACAAACTGTAAAACATAAAACAATAATCAGGTAAATAAGCATATTTTTAAGAACGATATATTAAAAAAATTGGTAATGAAATCAGTCAAACCACAAGAAGATTTCATTCCATGTAGAACTTAAATGAAACTAACTTTGCGTGAGCTAAACAGCTCTTAGCATGTACAGGATATTACCAGCAGAGAAAAAGAATTTGGTTGATTTCCAAGGTCTGTGGTCATTAAAGTAAAGCATGATAAAATGTTTGACAAATTTAATAGTAATGTCATATGGTGATAATTTAAATGTTAACAGCCTTTCATTTATATGTTTTGATACTAGTATGTTAACATTAGGATTTGAGTGTGTTATATAATAACCAGGGTAATTACTTGCACTATTAACCAAACAGTTTTCCCATCCTCTGTTTTTAAATCATTTACATAAAATACTTGTGAATGGAAATGTGTGTTTTTGTTGTGAGTATGTTCAGGTACAAATAGTAGTCATTCTCTGTTCTTAGTGGACGTTTAACAAATCATGGTGTTTTGGTTCTGGAAATTCGGTGAGAGAGTGGGTGTTTCATAGTCATCCACTTTTGTCAATATTTTCATGCCAGAGATCAGAAATCGTTTCCCCACTTTCCCATTTTTATCGTCGCATTTTGTTGTGGTGGATAAATTCTGCCGATAATTTCTAGAGTATGGTATCTGTTCAGCTTGTATAACAACACTACGTCAGACTTTTGACATTTCTGCAACCTCATTATTGGAGAAGCTGTTAATTTTTGTGTACTGAAGAAGTGATGTAGGAAAGGTCATATGGCTACAGTGTCACTCAGGATGTCTTCCCACTTGGCCCAGTTTCATACTATCAAGACATTTTACATGAAAATGGCAAATATGATATTTTAACAGTTTTTAAAGGGTGATAATGTTGTTGGAATGTGTCTCTGTAGTCGGCATGACCTGCTGGCAACAGAGGCTCAGTTACAACTGGGTCATCGGATTATGAGAAATTCTCAACCTGGAGTGTGTAAAATTATCGTAAATTAGCACAACAGTTAAACATTTTCTCCTATGAGGCATTGTTTGGTCAGAGTGTGACAAAAATTCTTAACTGTTCTGAAATAAAGAAAATGCTTCTCATTTTCTTTTCCATTGCATGTTGACACAGGAAGATTTGCAAATATACCCAGAGACCAAAGAAAATGTAAAATTTGTAACTCTGATAATATTGAAGACCAGCATCATTTTGTGATGATCTGTCCTATATATGAAAAACAAAGAAATCAATTTTTACCTGAAAAATATTAACGCTATAGAGCTGTGCATTGCACTGCTATCCTAATGTCTACAAGAATCAGATCTGTTCTGATAAACTCAGCAAATAGCAATAAATGAAACCAAACACTGATTGCACAAATGACCTAACAATGTTATGAACATGTGTACCAAATGCATGTTTTGTCCATTTTCCTCCGCCAATACATCGTTTAAATGAAATTCCCTTGTAGAATTCAAGTTGCTATGGTCCAAAAAATCATTTATTGAATATTTTACTTATTCAATAATAATTTTTAAATGAAAATTGTGCAATATTTTGGATTCATATCAAATATTTTATTCAATGTGGCTGATAGGTAACTAAGTATCGCTTTAAACAATACTTAAGTTTGATATTTTTTTACTTTAAATTATAATAGTATTGTTGGTTGCAAACAGCTAATCATGCAAATAGCTAGACCTGTAAATCAAGAAAATACTGTTTGAAACAAATGTGAAAACCGAAACATCCTTTGAACTGTAGAATAATCTCTGTTTATAAATTTATTTCCAAAAGACATTAGCATAACAGGAGTTGTTTTTTTTAATTTATAAGACAGCACCTCAATTACTATTCAGTTGAGAGCATTTTCTCAAGGAAGGTAAACTCTAGGGACCAGAAATTACTCCCGTGAAGACAGCCACTGCAGAGTACACTCATTTAACTTGCAAATTTATGCCACTCTCAATAGCCAGTGGTCACGCCGTTTATGATATAAATATGTATGATTTCTTGTAATGTCTACATCATAGATCTGTATTTTATCACAGACTGGAGATCAGTCACGTTTCAGCGTGCCTGATAGACATCTCCACAACATCAAGAAAATCATTATAAGGCAGTACAATTAATGAAATCCTCTTATCGCCCATCTACAGTCCGTCTTTCATGATACAGTGTCTTATAAACCTCTAATATCAAAGCGTCTCTGCTGATTGATAGCTGCTGCTCCAAAGTCTGCCAGTTTTCACTGAAAGATAAATCAGGGCTGGAAGATATTAGCCATTGGATAAGACACTAACTCATCTCTGTATCATTAAATATAATTTCCAGTCTAAGATCTTGATTTTTATTAATTTTTTGGGGGGGTTTGTGTGTGTTCAGGGACATTAAGTTAATACATATTTAGTTGAAAGTGTCTGTTGAAATGTTTACGCCCAACAGACCTACCAGACATACTCTGACCCATTGACTTAAGGCCTGTTTTCTGTTTGTCCCTTTCGTATCTCTAGGAATGATGTCTTTAGATACAGCAGGCGGTTGGAGGGAGCTTCATGTTGCCCTGGTGCTCTGAGAGCCAAAGGGGAACAGGAAGATGATCTGTTTGTGGCGTCTGTATTGCATCCTTTTGTTGCCAGTGGTGTCTACAGTGGTTTCCTACACCCACTGGGCTGGCACGTCGTCATATTAGTGAAATACCCTTGAGTACGACGTTAAACCTCAATCAAACAAACAAACAAACCCATCATCTGAACAATCTTTAGATGCATATACTTGTTTCTCTGAGTGCTATTTTTTTTTCTTTTTTTTTCCCCCCCATAGACTGATTATACTTATAGTGCAATTCTTTTAATCTAACTGTAGCCCACTTAGAACTCATATTGTCATGCCATGACAATTCTAGTGAATCGTTGTCTCCGAAAGTTTTAGTCCATATTATCCCATTCAGTCTGTCACTAAGAATTTCAAAGAAGATAGAGTGCCAGTAGACTGACAAATAAGCACCATTTAATTCTGCCATGTTCTTTCCAATTATAACTGTCCAGACGCTTAGATCGCCGCCATTCCCATGTATACATTTGTAAAGTTTTGTCATTGACTTATTAGTTTTTTGATGTAATTGTTTTTATGCGCTGATTATTTTGTCAGATTGGATGATACATTACGTTAATACCTGTTTTACAGGCGTCGACTTTACGACAGAAACCTTACTGTCTAACCTTACTGGTTTCTTCAAACACACTGTGTTACACGTATTGTTATATATCTATGTCCATACTTGTAGTTGAGACCACTATTATTTTATGACTCTAATGTCTTATCTCAGACACCTACTAAGCTAAACAGGTGAAGATCAAAGGGACCTGGATTCATAAGGTGCGATACCTGAAATAAAGTCAAATAGGTTTTTTGGATAGTTATTAGGTCAAGTTATATTCTCATTTTTCTTATGATAGCTAAAATAGATTGGCCATTTAAAGGTACCTGGCTGGATGACAAGTTGACAGTTCTTACAGTTGATAGGGGTTGCCAGTGTCTCTGTGTGTTAAGTGGCCGTGTGGGTTGAAGTTGTGTGTGCAGCGTCTCTACCACTCCCTTGGCATGTTCTCATTCTGCAGAGATTAATAACTATATGAAGACAGCCAGTTTAGGGCTAAATCCAATATGAAGCATACCTGTAATTTACCTATGTCTTTGCAGTTAGATGTGAGGATTATATTTTTAACCTGCCTACCTATTGGATTAACCTCTCTAATGCTTTGATCCATGTAAAACATTGATCGAGTTGACTTTTTATCCAGCTCACATCTATTACGATTATTTAACTATTACCAGTATTAAATAACGACTTTTGATCAGGTGAATGTTTGTTAAGAGACTTGGCAGAATATCATCATGGCCAATTGAATGTGCATTGAGGCAGACAACAAATCAAGCTACATGTCCCCTAAGGCTGTACGTTAGCTACACAGGGCCTGGGATGTTTTATGTTTCTCCCTGTGCCCAAGACTGACGATCTAGAAACACCTGAAGATTTTGGATTATTTTTGGGAGTTACAGTTATGTTGATATCTCTTTAACATAATCTGTCTGGATATAATCAGGCTGAGAGATCCATTGAGTTTTTATCAAAGTGATTTTATGTTGTACCTGGACAAAAATTGCACATTGTCAACTATGGATTGTCATCGAGAACAAACATTTACTGGTTATCTTTAGTACATTTTGCACTTATTTCTCACCTGTGGATAGGTGAAACACTGACAATGAGCAAGTGGTGATTAGAAATATAGCACGAATTAAGGTGTTGACTGATAGATGTATGATAGTTTTCACAGTCAGTGACTTACATCTGATTCATACATTAAGATTTTACCTGTGGATAGGTAGTAATCTGATGTTAATTATTTTTCTTGGTGTGTTATTTTCAACAGAGGAGTCAAGTTCTGTGATTAAATTCTTGCAAGAGTGCATGATTAACTGCAATCAGTTGCTAGAATGTTTTCTTTACGTTTGTAAAGTTTTGCAACATTTATTTCGTGCTCATGTAGCCTAATCATACCTGCTAATTGCAATAATGACAATTGCCATTGAAAGCTATATAACTGTGTGTGTGGTGATTAATTGTTGTGTGTAAAGTAATCCCACCCAAGGTTCTCTGAAGCACTCACCACATGGGGTTCACTGTTCACCAATGGATGCTCAGCAAGTTCTAGCTTCAGCAAAAATGAAGTTGAAGAATTTGATGCTTTGTCAGGAATTTATGTAAGAATTATACTGTATCCACTTTAATTCATAACTCCATTCACATAATTCTTTGTTTATTACCTCATCCATTGTTCTTGTTTTCTTACATTACAAAAGTATTCATCAGATGTATTACACAATTATAATTGGCGGGTGGTTGGAGGGTACATTCTGTTCCCTGGAGCTTCCTGGTGCCCTGGAAGAAGGGTTTGGAAGGAACTTCCTGTTGTCATAGCCCGCGGCCGTGGCTCAGGGGTAGCGAGTGCGCTTCCTGAACTGAACATGCTTCGATTTACCGTTCACGGGTTCAAGTCCGCCTTTTGACCATCAGGTATATGAGCAAGTCACATGTTGTGGGTCCGGCAATCGCAGGGGTGGTTTTTACGAGGTTTCCTCTCGGTTTTCCATCGTAATAAGGCTGTGTACAGTGTGAAATGGACAATCTGTCGTCATATAAGTGAAATACCCTTGAGTACAATGTTAAACACCAAACAAACAAACAAGCAAAGTTACTTACCAACATTGTGAAAACACTTGATTTTGCTAGTGTCAATTACTGTTGGAATACCCTGCTGTCCTGTAAGTGGAATATCCTTAACCTCTACCGCTGCGTAAAACACTAATCAATCAAGGGGTTAACTAAGATTCGATATTGTCTTAGTACTTTTCAAAGCTGAGATGAGAGTGGTCAATCTGTCTCTTTTAGGAGCATTAACAGCTGTTCAGAATTTAAAAGGAAAAACTTTATCACTTTTCTTAGCACTTTTAATTGCATTTCTTAGCACTTTATAATGCATTTCTTAGCACTTTAAAATGCATTTCTTAGCACTTTATAATGTATTTTTATATAATAAACATTTCCCAGAAATGGATTTGTTTGACCCACTAACCTAGTTGACTATGTGTCTGGAACAGTTATTTTTTTATTGTAGCTAATTCACTTGTACATGCAATTAGACATGTATAGGTTTATGTAACAATTAATAATAAAATAAGCTGTCAAGCTTGCCCATGCATGTCTGAGTGATGTCTCCAGTCTTGGAACATTTACCACTATCTGTGGGCAGACAAAGATCAAAGCGAATAGGAAAAAAAGAAGAGACCAATCAAAAACATCTGCCACTTTTTAAAAAGCCAGAATATCGTGCTAATCAGTGAAGACAGACAATATTCTTTTAGGGCATTGACCCTAATTATAAGAACGCCAGCCATGCCTTAGTGCGCTTCCTAAACTGAACCAGAGTCAGCCTCTCGATCATCAGGTATACATGTATGAGTGAATCACATTTTGTGGCTCCGACAATTGCGGGGATGTAATAGGCTGTATACAGTGTAAAGTGGACAATCCATCATATAAGTGAAATACCCTTGAGTACCTTGTCAAAAACACCACTCAAACAAACAAACAAACCTAATTGTGTGTTTATTGGTTGTTAACTTGTTAAGGTTCATCCTTTATTAAAAGGAAGATTAATGTATTTGAATCTTCAGACCTATATGGGCGGGCAGTTGCAGGGAGCTTCATGTTGCCCTGAAGCTCTCAGAGCTTAAGGGGAATAGGAAGCCCATCTGTTTGTGGTGTCTGTATTGTGTCCTGTTGTTGTTGTCCTGTATTTGCCCTGTCCTGTCTTTGTTTGTTGCCAGTGGTGTCGAGGGTGGTTTCCTTCACCCATTGGGCTGGCACGTCGTCATATA
>JARFOD010013354.1:0-11296 GCA_031763545.1 Mopalia muscosa
GGATAACCCGCAGATTTCCTCACTTCATCCAGTGTCATATCCACCAACATGTTGGTTTTATTTTATTGACGATGAAAAGTTAGTAAAATTGAGTATTAATGCATTTTGTGTGCAGAAGGCGCGCTAAAAATATTGAGTTTTAGGCAATATCAAATTGAGTTTGATGAAAAAAAATTTGTCTATAAAAACCCCTGGAATGTTAGAGTTTATGTTATGTGTAACAAATATTTATTATGCAGTAACAGTACAGCTGTGATGAGGGAGAAGGTCAAGCAGGTTAGTGTTACTGCTATAGCCCCGTCAATTGATATTAACACACGACAACCTAGCTGGTTATCGACTGGTAATTACTCTCTCGCTAAATAACAGGATTTTGAGGACCGATCTGAGTGGTCCCAGGAATGAATTACTGGAGACATTAATAGGTGGTAGGATTTATTGACTGGCAGTATTAAAATGTCATGCTCCAGCCAGGGTATTTCACTCTAGTCTAATATAATATATAATGCCTGTGCAAAGAGATTTGCTTACATGTACTAAGATTGTTCGTATGTTTGATTGGGGTTTAACGTCTACTCAAGGGTATTTCACTTACATGACGACAGATTGTCAACTTCACACTGTTCCTTGCCTTACTACAGTGGCAAACCAGGAGGAAACCTCATAAAAACTTCCCCCACGATTGCCGGAGCCACATCTTGTGACTCACTTGTATACCTGAGGGTCGACAGATGAACTCTCCTCTGAATGGTACATCGAAGTAGGCGCACTCTCTAAACACTACTTGTAGTTAGAAAGTGTATGGTCCTCCAGTGCCCAGGAAAGACAGTACATCACAGTTAAAGACAGTACATCACAGTTAAAGACAGTACATCACCGTTAAAGTATACTGTCCTTGACCTTGAGAGTCAGAGGACTACTGGCTCATACACAAATTCGTCTGTTTGAGGTTTAACCTCTTAATAAAAGTGATTTCATTTATCAACCCAATTGATGAAGTAAATCACTGGTACATAACACAATACAAAGAGATAAAACAGCCAGGACTCGTATTCATAAAGCTACTTAAGTATTTCTTAAAGTTAAGCATTATTAAGCCAAATTTCAGCCTGTCATCTGATCATTAAAAAAGTTAAATTTGAAACAATTTAGTTGACATTCTACAAATTTTACTTATAAGCTTAAATACTCTTTCATTTAGGATCATACAAAATTAAACAAAATGGTGTTTCTTTGTTGTTTGATTGGGGACTAACGTCATACTCAAGGGTATTTCACTTTCATATATTTGATGACTGATTATCCACTTCACCTAGCCTTATTATGGTGAAAAACCAAAAGGAAACCTCATAAAAACCACCCCTGCGATTGCCCGAGCCACAACATGTGGCTGGCTCATGTACCTACTGTTTGACAGGCGGACTCAATCCTGTGAACATCGAAGCAGGTTCAGTCTAGGAAGTGCACACGCAACCATTGACCCACGGCCATGGATCAAAATGGTGTTAGGGTTTTTAAAGTGATGTTAGAAAATTGGCTAAGTTTTTCTTAAATTTTAGAGATACTTAAGTAGCTTTATGAATACGGACCCTGGCCAGCTTCCTGTTTTCTCTTTAACTCCGGAAGCTGTCAAACCTGTGCACACAGGTGGTACGGGACATTGATAATCCCAGTGTCTTCCTTAGGAAACATGCCTGTCATAAATCCCTCTTTGTGGAATTTCACGTGTCAATATTTTCCGTTTTCCCATCTTTTCCCATGTTAACATCCAGAATTGACACCTGTATCCAGAATTTACACCTGTCATTTTAACCAATTTTAAACATCAATCTGCCTGTTGGAAATGACAGGGGGACGATCTTTAGCGATTAAAGAATATGGATGTAACATTTACGAATAGAAAATTAAAAACTGTACAAACAGGATACATCAAAACAAAAAGAATTAATGCCAGTTTTTTGTTTAATTGAACCTTTATCACCAATCTTAAACACTTTATATGAGAGGCACTAAAAAGTTGGCCATACTGCTCAATGTTGATTATAGCAATTCTACAAGTAGAAAAGACAAACTTTGGTTGTATGTATGATTTTCCAGAAGTTGCTAAAACATGGCTGTATTTTACATGTACCCTGGTATATTTTAATAACAGAGAAATATTTTATTTGTTTGTTGATTGGGGTTTAACATTGCACTCAGGTGTACAAGTATTTCACTTTATGACAACGGATTATCACTTCACATGTTTGGAAAACCCACTGGAAACCTGTTAAAAACCATCCCTGCAATTGTCAGAGCCACATCATGTGACTCACTTTAAGATATACCTGATGGTCTACAGGTGGATTCAACTTTGTGGACAATACATCCAAGTAGGATTGGTAAGCACACACACTAACATATAAGCCACGGGTAATGTAGAGAAAGAAAACTCCACCAGGATTTGAACCCAGGTCTCTGGCTAGCAGGGCTCTAACTGACTGAGCTACGGGGGCTTATGGTAGAATGACCACAAATTTTCCCCCAAGTAAAGGCGACAAATCCCCCCCTTTGGGAAGCTCCAGCCTCCAACACTCACAGTGTGGTCTACATGTTCACAGACCACTCACCAGTGACATGAAGGAATTATTACAGTGTTTAGAGTTGTGTGGTTCAATAAGCATACCATCATATCACCTCTTTTATATTGATTTAGTGTCATGATACCACTTAACACACTCTAACTGGAAGCCTCCATAAAAAACAATCAGTAGGTAGTCCCCTGTTAAAGATCAATCAGTGGTAACATGTACATGTATATCATATGATCAGGGCTATTTCTAGAAAAATATCCCAGGTTCCTATCCCAAATTCTTCAGACCATAATCAGGGTTCTGAATCCACTTTTAGTAGATTTTATCAGCAATTTATGAAAATAGTGATATAATTGACTTTAATTTGGGGTTTAAATAGTTTGGGCGACCATGCGTTTTCCGTTAATAAAATGGCTCTGGATACTGCCCTGATGATTTTAATTACAATAATGTACATGTAAGTGTCCCCTACATGTATGTTTAAGTGTCAGTGTTGGAAGGTAAACAGGCATTTAGATGTGCCTAATTGGGAGCATACAATGTAGGTCCATTGATTGTTTGTTTGTTTGATTGATTGGGGTTTAACTCAAGGGTATTGACTTACATGTATATGACAACAGATTGTCCACTTCACACGACACCTAGCCATATAATTATTACGATAGAAAACCCAGAGGAAACCTGGTAAAATCCAACCCTGTGATTGCTGGAGCCACAACATATGGTCTGCTCATATACCTTTTGGTCGACACGCGGACTCGATCCGGTGAAAGGCACATCGACACAGGTTCAGTTTAGTAAGCAAACACTAACTTGTAGCCCCGGATGCAGGCATGGAAGAGACCTACATATCAGCATTCAAAAATGCTTTCAAATCCATATTTTTTAAATTTGGGAGTTTGTAATTTAGGCATATTATTTTCACCTTGGGCACATTTTTTTATTGATGTGATTTAAGAGAAATTTAAAGCCCAGGGGCCCATTTTACAAAGCAATCTTAGCTTACGCAAATATAATTACCGTGATGACGAGTGTGTAAGCTAAAATCGCTTTGTGAAAAGATTCCCAGGGGCTAGTGGCTTGAAAGGCTGTTAATCACTAATACCATATTATATCACTAAGGTGTGTTAGGGATAGACCTCTAACATGGCGTGACATCATCTAAAAGAGTTTGATTGATTGGGGTTTAACATCGTACTCAAGGGTATTTCACTTATATGATGACGTGTCAGCCCAATGGGTGATGGAAACCACCCTCGACACCATTGGCAACAAAAAAAGATCAGACAGGTCAAATACAGGATGACAACAACAACAGGACACAATACAATACAGACACCACAAACAGATCAGCTTCCTTTTAGCTCTGAGAGCACCAGGGCAACTTGAAGCTCTCTCAAACCGCCCACTCATCCAAAAGAGAATCAAATTTAATAGTGGTTCGAGCAACCTGCCCCTGATAAACGTAATTGTTTTTACATGTATCTTGGAATGGATTTTAATATTGTTGTCACAGTTATTTCCCACATGTGATGACAGATTGTCCACTTATTTCTCAGCCTTACTCGCATATTGCGTGAAAACTATTCCTACAAACGTGTGTGTAATTTATATTATGTCAACAGTGAAATACCAGATTTTCTTATTAAAATGATAGAATGTATTTAACAACAATTAAAGATTACTTTTTGTTGTTATTCTTCGACTGTTAATATTTATTAAGATGTGTAATATGAAGAGGAATGCATTTTTTTCTTTTTTACCTAAACTGAAATATAAGAGACCTACATGTACATCATCTGCATGTACATACATGTACAAGTGATTCTGTAAATTCTTTAAAGACTTCTTCACGTTTCTTATTCCCACTTGTTTTGGGTTTTTTTTGTGTGAAACCTTGTGAATTTGGTTGATTTATTGAGTAGATTATGAAAAACCTTGTCTTCTGACCATTAAATTGGCTTAAATTCATCCCCTGGTCAAACAACAAACTGTGATATCAAACTTATCTAACATACATAGTTAATCAGCTTATTCAAAAAAATTACCTTCATGTTAACCAATCAGGGCAATCACTGAAAGCCACTCCATGATAAAATATAGAAATTCTCACGGACACAATATGTATACCTATCAATCAACCAAACAGAAAAAAATCAAGGTGGTGTCAATGTGACTATTTATAAACAAAAACCGCCCCCATAACTTCTGAATAAAATATCAAATTTCTTACAAACACAATATGTGTTTGAATCAATCAAACAATTTGAGAGAAACCCCAAAAATTATGATGTTTCAAGAGGCTATTTATAAACTGAAACTGCCCCAATAACTTCTGGATAAAATGTCACATATCACAGAAACACAACAAAAAAGATCACCAATTTCTCTCGAAATCCTTCATCATAAGTCCTGGGATATACAATATACAGAAATTTGTAGCTCGGCCTAATCCAACCCTAATACACATCACCTCAGGTACTCTGTATTGTTCTTATTGGTTAGATTCTGGAAAATGGTTGAACTTGACAGCTGTCAATGAACATGTGCATTTTTATGCTTTTATTATATATGCTGATTAGAGTGTCCCTCCATCATGATTTTTGGTTGTTTTTAAACATATAAATATTTGACATAAATGTATATATGAATTTGAATAAATAATTATGAGCATTTAATTCTCCTCTATATATCCAATGTCAGTTTATATTAGGCAGAAAGAAAACTTTAATTGAATCTATTTACCCCTCCCAATTGATTTGGTAGAAAACAAAAATAATAAAATATTCATTTGCTTGATTTTCACAGTTTTTGCAGTCTAAAAAAATAATAGAAATATTAGGTTTTCTGAATTGTAAATGAAACTAGACAAGCACTAACATATCTCTGATGGATTCCCATGGTTGACAAGGGGGTAAATGAACAACTGCCTTAGCAGTTTGAGATATCCAAAGACTTTGATCGCCTTTCTTTCCTTCAATCAGCCGCCATTTTTTTATATTGGCAAATACAAAGTTTTTTAATCCAACGTTGAACCAATTTTTGCAACTGTTTTTCAAGCTTTTAGAGTCTTTTTATTACCGATAGCAGCTGTAAAATGGAAATATTAAAGAGTGAAATAAAGCAATTTATGTTCAACACGCTGTTTTCTTTGCTTGTCATGTTGCACCTTGCCAGTTCCTGCGCTTTACCAGAGAGTTTATGATTCCTAGGGCATATCAAGGTTAAAGCTTGCTGCCACATATCCCTATATATTGTAATCTAGATAATACAAATTTATACACTATTTTCAAAAATTATCCCCAAGACATGGGATTTCACTCCAACTAGGGTTGTATAATTGCATGATTTTCCAGGGGTGCTGAAGGCTATTCCAATGTCTACATGAGTTTGGTCAAGTCTAAGAGGTCATCTGCAACTGTCGTCCACTGACCAGGGGCCGGGTGATTAGAACAATTCCAGTGAATTTTTTGTCTATCAAACCTTGGAAAGTCTAATAAAAATTTGAAATACAACATTCAGAAAAAAAACTTATAAAAAAATTAAGGCACCGTTTACTAGATCCAATTGTGCTCTTTACAATGGTACACATTCGAAGTTTCTAACATGAATAGTTTTGTAGAAATTAAACTCCTTGGAAAATGTAGAGTCTGCTTAAAACTGAAGTGCCAGAAAAAGGCTAAAGTTTTGCAACTTTAATATATGATAATTGGACAACTAAATTATAGTATCCAATTTAACTGTTTGTTATAAAAATTCCAATTTTTTTTTTCCATCAACATATAGTTTGAATACCTAACTTTTAATCTAGGCAGTAACGAAAATCTGGTTCATTTTGAGCCCAATGGGTCCAGCAAGACCTTAAAGAGTGAGAGAATGTTTTTTTTTTCTTCAGATTGAACCAATGACAATATGCAAAACAAAAGCACCAGCACATTTCAGCTTTATGTTGCCCTTTAGCTTTGGAAACACATAGACAACAGAAAGTCGGAAATATCTGAAACACAGTATATGTTTAAAGCGAGTATGACTGCCTAAATGTCATTGAAATTCCATAGTCTTAAGATTGCTTGTTTGGAAGATGATGGCTTTGTCAAAGTGGGTGCTTTGACATGTACATGTAAAATAGTCTCTTATAGAAGCAAAGAGTTGAGTTTTGCTGATTAGTTTCACTTTGCTATTCTCACATCTCAATTTAAGCTAGCTTTAATAGCCATGATAGCCCTTTCTCTTGTAGTAGAGCTTTATGTGCACCAGATTCCCATGAGCCTTTGTTGGCGAAGCAGATTTTGACCTTGGGGCTTTACCTTATGCCAGATGTTGTGAATGAACAAGGTAACAAGACGGCAGCCTCAGGAGAACTATGATAACTTGAGAAAGTTTTGGACTTCATACATGTGAACAATTTATGAGTACAGGTACATGTAGAGGAGCTTTAAAATAAAAGCTTTAGGTAAATCTACAGGCCTTTTTTCACCTTGATTCCGTTGAAAAGATTTTACTTTCAGTTTCTGTTCAGTTTGGATAAAAAATCTTAACCTGCAAGACTTTTTTTGATGAAGCTGTAATGTTAGTATTGCATAACACTAATGACGGTACCTGGATCTAATTAAAGCGCATGCTTAAATTTAAGTACAGTAGGTCTTACATTTAAAAAGTATTTATAACGAGTTCTGTGCTGTAATCATTTCCCCTGAATTGCAGAGTTTGAAAATACATAAATGTGCTTTAATAGTGAAAAATAAAGTAAAATTGCTTTAAAATACAATCTTCAGTGATAATCGGATGACAAAATTGGTCAAAATCAGTGGAAATATGCAAATTAGGACGAAGACTGCAAACAATTTAAGAAACCTTTAAATAGGTCCTTATAACCACGGGGAGACCCTGTTCTGTCCGTTCTCAGCGCAGGCCTGTAAACCTAAATGAAAACATCACCAGAGAAACAACTCCTAAAATCTCCAATCTTGGTGTTCCCTTCACAATGCAACCCCATGGAGGTTTTACGGTAACTTTGTGTTGTTTACAAGAACCAGGGTATCCACATGTGCATCAAAACGGAATTGAGACGGAACACCTAAAATCCGAAATCGATTTTGTAATTTTTTTAAACAGAAAACCATTGGGCCCACATTTCCATTTTTCTTGTGAAGAAGAAGCAATGCGATTAAGACCCGCAGGTTTAACCTCAAACACTTATTGATTGACTGATTTATGTTAAATTATATATATCGGATATTTCATATGACAGGTCTGTTGTGTACTTCATCATTATACAGCTGAGCAGCAACAACGGAGCCATTAAATGTGAACTTTTTTGCTTTGTTTTTTTAAAAATAATCTTCCCCTAGTGTTGATAAGAGGGAAAGAATATGCATTAACATACTACCCATACTAAAGGTTAAAAAAGACTTTTATTATTGCTATTATATCCATTTTTTTTTTTTTGCAGAGTTATGGTAATTATTGGCGGTCCCCAATAGCTGTAGGCAATTACTGCTAAAGAATTAAGGCTGGTCCTAAGAGAGTTGTAAGTAGAGTTATTTGTGTCAATATCGGTCTTCCATAACACTATGCCTGATCAACTCACTGACAGCAATCCTTTAATCTACATGTATGGAAGGGTGTTACTGTCAACATGATTTCATCTTTGGGGACAAAATACTGATATGACTATTATACATCATACATATATGTCTCTGTTAACAGAAGAATTTCTCAAACAGATAAAAAATATCATATTAGTAATTTTATGACATACTTGTTTCAAGCGGTTTGCCTAATTATGGTTTGGGGTAATAATTTCACTCATATCAGGGTGTGTGGCCCAACCGCCTATCGAGCAAGATTGTTTGTTTGTTTGTTAGATTGGTGTTTAACGCCGTACTCAAGGGTATTTCACTTATATGACAACGGACACAAATACAGAACATCACAAACAAATCTGCTTCCCGTTACTCTTTAGCTCTGCAAACACCAGGGCAACAGAAAGCAACCTCTTTTCTCGCCTCTTACAATCGAAAGAGGAAGCCGAGGGAGTATTCTGCAGGGCCATAGGCCCACCCACTCCCTCCCGGGGCAATAACCATTTTGTAACTGTATGTCAAATTATTATTTTATCATTCGCAATACAAACACCGTTATAGAGGTCAATACAGCAAAAGTGCAGATGTCAGAGATAAAAACAGCTTTGATTTCATTGGCTGGTCCATTGTTTTATTTTTCCAACAATAGCATCTCTGAGAATACCTTAATACTTTGTTTTCATTGGTTCAAAATAGCCTGGCACGGACCTTAGAGAGAGCATAACAAAAGCATGTAGCTCAGAGTGTGCAATAGCCTTCTTTTGTTTCAATGATGCAAATTTATTATAGTTTCCATGTATTTCATGGCACTGTAGAAATAGCGCAAAAAATACCAGATTTTTCAAAATAATCACTAATTTTCTAATCATTGATGAGTAGTTTTGTTTAATTCATTATTTGTTAAATCTGGAAAAATTCCTCTGCAGATTGTACATGACATAGGAATCCACCAACTTGTTCATCATTTTTTTCTTCACAATTCTTCACCAAGTTAAAGAGAATTGTGCTCTATGGATAAATAAATTAAAAGTTTTAAAATTATAAAAACAACAATCTGCAGCATATCAAACACATATATCACAACATTATTCTATCTTCAACAAACATCCGTACCGGAAAGCACATATACATGTAGCAATGTATTCAAAAGGTCAAAAGTTCAATCTAACCAAAATGCTAATTTTTTTTATCTATTTTTTTTTCCCAGATAATTGGTCATTACAATATTGTAACAAAAAAAATCCTATCATTTTTTTAGCTTATAGGTCTTGGCGTCTTTCACTTGAAAACCTTATAACTGTTTATAACATCTAGTTTATTATTGTAATTTTTTTATGAGAACACCTGGAACATAAACAATAAAATAGTTCTTATTGCAACAACTGTGACAGTCCACGATCAGAGTTTTTTTTTGTCACAGCAAACTCCATTGACTCAGTGCACCTTATTTTTTCACAAGATAGAGCGAGGTCAAAATGACGGGCAAGCAAATGCTGCATACAATTCTGAAATTGCCTCCCCTGATGGTGCACTAGCACACCACAAGAGGCAGGGCAGGTAGTTGGATAAGCTGATTTTGGAAACAATGCTGTACACTTCGAGTTAATTGACTTCTGTCAATATTACATGTACATATTAGATTATATTTAATATTTGCTGTACTTTGAAGTTTAAACAAATACAGTTTTGGCCATTTACCAACTGTGAAAGTTTTATTGCCAAAAATGCTGAAAGAAATCTTGAAATGCTCCAGAAAAGGCTATGGTAAAATCTGATGTGAAAAACTGCTTCCCTATGATCTGATTTTAATTGGTAGAAATTATTGGTTAAATTCAACTGAATCAAAACTTTTGATAAAATGTATATATTTCCCATTAAACTTGTCAAATCAACTTGAGTATGAATGGGGACTTTCCCAAATAGGGGAGTTTTCAGTGCAGACTGAACTTATGTTCTAGAAAGGGGAGACGCTCATGGGCATAAGAGACGATGTAGCCCCAGTAGCGGCCCGTGTAAGGGATTGGCTGTTCAATCATTGAGAACAAACAGCCGAATGACGTCTTATTTCCTCGCTTATGCACGAGTAATGATCCAAAAACTATCAATCCTACTCAAATCACAATACCTTAACACAAAGTACCTATTCAAACGTCTCCACCAAACTGCATTTCGTTCAAATCCCCAAGCGTTTATTTGTCCGCAGTTAATGAGCCATTCATTGGCCGTTAGCCTAAGTCAGACATCAATCTACTATTACGTCAATGGACTTATTCTGTTTTTCAAAATGTTAGTCGCTCCACATGGTACAAAAAGGATTCAACAATTTTCACTTCATTTCACACAGCTTAATTTCCAAGAAATAATAACGTTCAGACAAAGTTATTCAATTATACCTTGATAAGATCTGTTTGTGTTTACATCTGTACATAAAAAGCACTCAGGTTGAACACATAATTCACGCCCGTTGCAAATAAGTTATAACTTACAAGGTCTAAGGTGATGATACCTACCTAGTCAGCTGAGCTTTCAAGTTAACTAGCATTATCAAGAAGTTTAACCAATGACATGAGTTATCTGGTTTAAGACCCATACATTGGTTGTATTAAATGAATAAAACACAAATTCCTGAGCTATTCCATTCAATCATTAAATATACAAGCTTTTGGCCCGATCGCTTCAAGGTTTCAAGGTTTTTCAGGTTCAAGTTTGTTGAAAAATAGAATGATTATTTTATTTTAATAAAATTTTATAATGATAAAATTATTTTAATAATACTCCTTGATTTAATATTAATTTTTTTTTATATATCATGCCATTTGATTGGGGAGCTAAAAAATTCAGAATTGGAGGGCATAAAATTTGAGGAACATAAAGTTTCCAACACAGCAAAATACTTTACATTATATTGTTGTGCTAGTGTGTTAAATCAACTGAATATGTTATTACCTGTAAATTTGGAAATGAGGATTGGCGACCAGGCTATAGATGCTATATGATTAGCACTGCTCCACTGGTCCAGTTAGTTTCCTGCCTTTAAAGTATTGAAAGACCCTTAAGCACAGGGTTAAAATAATCAACCAATCAATGAACTGAACAAATGACAGCTAGGCCCTACTCTAAGAGTGGTCCCCTTGCTAA
>JARFOD010013365.1:0-11295 GCA_031763545.1 Mopalia muscosa
CCCGTGTTTTGTTTGTCGCTAAATTGAGATCTGACGCATCCCCTTACTCCGTTAGGTCAAGCAGTTTTAGTTGTTCAATAAAAACACAGATAGCACGAGGTAAACACTATAGTTAACACCACATTCACCCAGAAACAAGTCGAAGTGGTCTGATTTTATTAGGTCTTGAGCGTATCCGTCCGTATTGAGCGTATCCGTCCATAATGTTAAAATATGCAGAATATGCAGTCGGTAAACTTCGGGTCGTCAGTGGTAATCTTCACCTTTCATAAACCAGATTTGAAAAGCGACTCTGTGGTCCGTTACTTTAAAAAAACAATCGACATTGTAAGTAAGGTGATTGCGTTGGATCTCAATAGCGACACACTCATAATACAGCGAGTTGATTTTGATAAAATTGTGTAATTAAGAACGATGCTTTCAAACATACCTTGTTTTTTAAGCTCTCCGAAAACCCTGCTTACTTCCATCATGGCGGCTGTCCCACTGGACGGGTCAATGGCTCCGAAGACCCAGGCATCCCTATGGTTCCCCAGTATTATGTAACGATCTTAAACAAGAAGAGTGAAATCGTAACAAAATTTTCACAAAACTGTAATTAAAAGTAAAGAAATACCCTCACTCACGATCGGATATGTTAACAAATCACTCATTCTAAAACGCTTCTCAACGATTGCCAAAAACAGGGTTTACTTTTAAACATCCAATAAAAATCGCCCACTGCATGGCTAAGGACAGATTATTTGAAGAGTAGCAATGAAATGTTTAGTAATTTTAAGCACTGGAGGAAGATTTACTTTCCAAAATTATTAAAACATTTCCATTCTTGCTTGTGCTAGTGTCAATTATTGTTGGAATACACTGTCATTATGTAAGTGGAATACCCGGTTAAACGTCAATCAAGATATCTGTTTAAAATCCTATAGTCTAAATCTTCTCGTGATTGGTTCGCAACAAAGATGCTTTTAGAAAGCCAGTAAAACGGCAGCGGCCTTATATAATTCATAAACAATCTAAGCGTTTATGCTCCAACTGACGTGATCTAATTTACCCTGTTTGCTGTGACGTCATCTGACAATCACCGAAAAAACATCATTTGTTTAAAACTGTGATTTTAGGGCCGCTTCTCTGGTATGGATTTCGCGCCCGTCAATAACAACGTTTATTTTCATATATATATTTACTTAACAATAATTCTTTGTTTTTTTATATATATATCAGCAGTTATAATGAATGGAATGCGGATAAGCGCGACCGATTTCGGCACCAGGTGTCGCTGAATGCAAGGTGCGCTGTCCTCGGAGTTATCTCCTTGGTTCAATCTCACTTCTTTTAAATATATTAAATCTCACGTCTTTTAAATATATTAAAAGATATGGGGTCGTTCTAAATTATCACTCACTCACAAATGATTTTTATATGTGATACAAAATACTGTTGAGAAGAAAAGAAATTTAAATACATGTAAATACTGTATGATTACCGGTACTGTAAATATCTGATAATTTATATACTTAATATATGATGTATGTGAAGAAAGCTCTAATCGTCCAACACAAAAACTTAATGATCTTTAGTGGTATATATTTAATGTCAAAAATCTTCTCGATTCGGCTACAGGTGTTGAAAGTTAATCATGCAAATTTTGTATCCGTTTTTGAATTCGCCTTACCTTAATGTTTTTACTAGTTTGAACTGAACTCAAATTATTAATTAAATTATAAAATTTAAATAATCATTTCACATTGTGGTGTTTTGGCAGTCGGTTAAAAGCAGTACCAGCTAATTGCAAGGGATTAACCCACTGGGCCTGTAAATGTAGTGCCTCTGCATTGTGAATTGAAACCAAGCATGTCTCTACACTGAGAATTAATAAACATGTTTAGAAAAAATTCTTTAATAAGCTACTTGCCTGGTTCTATTTCTCCTCTGATAATGCCCATGGCGTTATACGTTGTTTGACGTGCGTTGAAGGTTGTTACGTGGAGGTGCACCTTTCTGAAATGCAGATTAACAAGCGATAGCATATAGGCATGTCATTAATGGGCTCACCTGTGTCTACCGAAACAAAAGACATATTTATTTACTTAATTACATTAATACATAGATCGTGTATACTTTAATCGTTGGTTAAAATGTTTCAGGCTTATTTTAATATATATATTTGAAGTATCTGTTTCCGGAAAGGTAAACGAATAAGCTTATGATGGGTTATTGATTTCTGATAAAGGATATTTTACTTACATGACATCGGGGTTTTCCAACAAAAAATCAAACTATAGCACAACCATAAAATGTTAAGTGTTTTAATTGTGTTGGAAAGTTAATCTTCCTCCGGTGTCAAGTTAAGACAGCATTGCTACTCTCCAAACAAACTGAAGTATGCCAGTATTTTAACTTATGATCACAGTGTCGAGTCGCGCCATTATCTGCTACTTGCCATAAAACCACGTCATTACGCTGGGCCAGTGCAATGACGAACCAATTGAGATAAGTATGAACATTATGTCGTCCTGGTGCCATTAGACCTAATGGGCAACAGATAACTGATATGTGTTTGAGTCTTGTAGCGAAGAAGAGGTGTATGTGGGTTTATGTGTGTGTTTTTTTTGCGGAAGCATCGGTACCTTGAGAAATGCATGCCGTCATTTGAACGAAAACACCTAGAGTGCAAGGTAAAAACTCCGAATCCACCTTTCCAATCGCGGGCAACTATTGTACTTCTTAACGAACATTAAAAACATTTCAGCTTTTACTATTTTATGAACTAAACTCACGTATTGTTATTCTTCAATCCACCGAGGTTGTAAGAGACATTTAAACTTCCACGCCAACCCTCTGGAGCTTGTTCACCTCCCAGTTGACTGAAACATTCAGGAATTGGTCGAATTAGCTACTGAATTTGTTTAATACCAAGATAAAGGTCCAGACATACAAATAAACAAGTTTGTTGTTAATCTTTGTATTGGACAGATTTAGTTGTGAATTCCGCAATTAAAACTGTCTAAACTGATGTAGGCAGCTTGAGTATTTTTTTTGTAATTGCCCTGACCCCTCCCATCACTCAGATGACTCGTACATTTTTCAATACCAAAATGACACAATCTTGTTTAAATATCGATACCAAAACGAAACAAAAAACAGTGAAAAAATGCGGAATGTTAAAAAAATCACAAGGGCTACATAGGGTTAGATTTGTAGGTATTATTGAAGACAGAAAAGATTGGTAAATAAAGTGATTTGTCCAACGGAAAATGAAATCAATTTTATCGTCAATGTGTCACAGGCTATATTGCCATATACCTGGATCTAGTAGCAAGTCCTACATACCACCTGTCTACTATGACAGAATTAAAGTTACACTTAATGTCCTTCCCTCATTTGTTAATAGCAAAATACATGCATCGGACACAAAAATCGAAAGAATATTTTGCGTTTTCTCCTGTTTCGTTGTCTACACAACAACTATGTTAGACTGCTGACAAATTGTTGACAAATGTACTAACTTTAGGAGGACCTCAGCATCGTTATATCCAATGGGATGGCATGGAATTTTAGGGAGAGTAGCTTCCTCTTCAGACAGCCTGTAGGCAGAATCTGCAAGAACAAGGCAGTTTAATGAAAGCGCTCATAGTCCCCTGCCCCTCCCAACACTCTTAGAAATAATGGTTCTTTGAGGGTTCTTAAGAAAAGAGGATGGTTATAAATGGAACCATAAGGACAAAATCGGTTCTTTGATATAATAAGATAGAGAGATATACATGGAACAGTTGTAAGGGTTACATACAGAACCAAAAAGTGTTCCACCGGGGTCATAACTGAAGAACCTTTACAGTTCTATTAGAGCCATATTTTTCTGTACGAGATTGAAATTTGGTCCTTCTTGAGAGTAAGAAGGCTAAAATTAACATTGGTTTCTGGTTTTGAATTTACTGTTCGCAAATTGAGGTACCAAGGTAGCAAGTGATTCGAGCCAAGGGGATGTATGAAGTCATTGAAAGATATACCTCAACCCATGTTATATCTGAAAATATCCTTTGCTGCACTGCTCAATTGTTTTTAAATGAGATCGATTAGGTTACATGTATAGACAGCATAAATAAAGAAAAATCTATCAAAAACTCATTTTTTTTTCCTTAATTTGCGCGAATTCGCAGTGTGTCTGTCCTATACACCTTAGTCAGACAAGGTGGTGCGAACCTGGTACATGCAAGGAAGGTCAGTAGTCCGCCACGCACTTAAAAATGCATCTTGCTGTCGGAAGATGCTGCATGACATACCAACCCCTTGTATAAGGTCCACAGGACTCGAAACCATACCATGATTCTTAAAATGCTAACATAATGAATCCAACAGATACTTGTAGATTAGCATTAACTGACAAAGCAGAAATAATAAACCTAGATGTTGGGGTAGGAGTTTTCAGTCTCTTTACTGTTTAACTCGGGGTACGATCGCACTATCTGATCTACACCAGAGGCCGTTTTCACAAAATGTCGCAGGTCGTACGATAAACTTTTGTCATGTTAAACTATAAGTGTGAGATTACCATACGATATTTGATTGCCTTACCACATTTCGGGAGTGGCCCCTGTTACTAACCTATTGATGGATAACCTGGGGTGAGAGGATCCCCGTTTACCATCATTATACTGCCTCTCTGTACCCCAGATCCAGGTAGCCACCAGTCGTCAGGGTAAACTTTAGGATCATCTCCCCAGGAGTAGTCTTTGGGGTCAGAGTAGAGAATCACACCAGCCGCTCCATACCGAGTAGCAATCTTTACCTGTGCGTTTAGTTAGTCATACTAGTTATTAAAGGTCTGACATACTATCATTTTATTTTGAATAGACGCTGATATCTTTTGACAACAAGAAAATGTATTTTACATTAATAACATATTGCTGTAGATACAATATATGGTGGACTTTTACCGCTACATTTATTAGAGATGTTTAACGCATTAAATATGTATTAAAATGCTGTGTGTTAGTTGAATATAACTGTATTCTGAGTATGTCTGGTTTCTGCTCGTCTTAACATAAGTCCATTAACTAGAAGTGTGAAACAGCATATTCAGTAGTGTAGACGGCATTGTTTCTAAAACGTTCTCATTCAACTTCACGTAGCGCCCAATTGTTGAAGCTGGCTAATTCTCAGGGGAGATAATGAAGCCTTGCACTGAACTTTCGCTGCATGCTAATCAAGCTAACCTGATGTGCGTGAAATTCCGGGAGTATCTGTGACTCAACAAACAAGATGGCGATCACTATGGATATAACCATGTAATTAAAGAGATGAAGGCGAAAGAGATGCAGGCTGAGTCGATTGTACATAAAGAAATAATCCGTGCGAAATAATTCACAGTATGGAAAGGAGATAAGATAAATAGAGCCAACAGCAGACTTATGAGCAATTACGTATTAGCATACCTCTGTATACATGCAACCTCTGACTTTCATCAACCCCCATACGATATTTCCATTATCCAAGCGTGGCGCTAAGGGCCGAAGAGGTAATCGAATATTACCGACGCCTTACGACTCTCCGGGGCCGAAGAGGTAATCGAATATTACCGACGCTTTACGAGGCTCCCCTATTAAAAATAAATCTGGGTGAGGTAGAGAATTTTACCAGCCTATTATAATACTACACACACCATCTAGTCGACCTCTCTATATCTCTTATAACATGGGCGGTGGTGACCATACAGTATACACTACTGAAAATGCTGTTTCACACTTTGAATTTATTTGATTGAAATATATAAATTAAGGATAACACGAATTGTCCACCACACAACTTACTTACAGGACTCAGATTGTAGTGCCTTTGGGTGAAAAATAAAGAATACTACACAAGTATTTTAAAAGTGTTGTTAAAAACTATAATTTGATTATGACAGTTTGTTGGATTTCCCCATTTAAAATTAGTTAATTTTGTTGTATATGCATGTCTCACCTTATCGCCTCGGAAAATTTGTCCATATCGAGCTATGACGATTTTCCCTGTAACGTTGACAGTTGCATTTTCTGTCAGCCATACAAAGTCATCTATCCTGCCGTAATTGACATACACGAGGTCCCCCTGTGATTAAAGAAAAAGTTCAACAAAACCTGTCCAAGAGAGAACAATTGATTGAAGTACCAGAACAGCTTTTTGACATCTTCTGTAAATAGTGTGATGCCAACATGTTCAGTTGTACATCTTAGTTTTTAAAGATGATGTGTTTGTTTTATGTGCGTGTGTGTGTTTAAACTGTGTTAAATTGTAGTCACTTCTTATTATTTCTCTGACAATTCTCTTATATCCTTTTATTTTCACAATACCATAGGATTCCATTTTACGTTAAAATAAAATATAAAATAATTGGCCTAGTTGCTCAATCCGAAGATATGTCGCTGAAAGCAGATGAAGCCACTATTCCAGGATTAAAGATAGCCTTTCAACATAGAGTGACGTCATGTAATCTAGGGTAAAATTAATAGTGCTTTGAACAACTGGCCCTGACAGTTAATTGCGCCAGAAGTTACTTTGGGACGTAAATCCCCTTTTAATAATTCTTATTGCCTAAAATGTAGCATAGTAGTACATGCTATCTTATATCGGGCGTCTTGTACCCACGTTAGTGTCAATCCTATAATTCTCCACACTGTATGTTAGGAAATTAAGTTAAGTCTTGTTTATTTAAATGCTTTTACGCTGGTAAATATCATTCAAACTCTCCTCTCCATAGTAAATTTTCACCTGATGATGATGCGGGAATATGTACAGAAATGTTGTAATCTATCGCGGAACAATCAGTGGTTACCACAAAGTATACAGTTATGTTAACCCACTTCTAAATAACTTTCAACACTTTAGTCACAAAGTTATTTAATTAAGTAAAGGACATGGAAAGGTTAACCTTAATATCCCCTTTGGGAGAGTAAGAGTTGAAAGGAAGGACAACATCTGAACTGTTTTCTTTATCACTCAGAATCTTCTCTGCCACTTTTGACCGGAATTCTACTTGGCCAGATTCGTTGATAAATGAGACAATGTTGGGATCTGTCTCATTAGGGTAGGACAGTAAGATATCGTAAGGGGCCAGCTGTGTCTCATCGAAACCAAGACTGTCCCACAGGGCCACGAGTTGTTCGGCTTGAGTCTTGTCAGCTGGAGTGCCAGCCAGATGGGGTTCGGATGTCAGGTTCCTAAAATGGCGAACAGAAATAATCAGTAATTTGATACATTGTAAAGCTTTCCATTAGGGGTAGCATGCATTACAAAAGGTTTTCTGTCATAATCTCCCAACACGTTGACACTACCGACACTACCAACACTTCCAGTGATATCATGACGGTCTATGTCCAATATTTTACCAACACGGATGGCTAGTAGAAACTTCCTGCTTGCCTGGTGCTCTCGAAGCTAAGGGACAACATGAAGCCGAACTGTTTTGTTCTTTGAACTTTGCTCCATCTTATATTATCTTATCAGTGGTGTCGTTTCTTTTACCCATTGTACTGGTATACGCTGTCATATGACATAACCTAATGTACTGGGTTAAACCCCAATTAAACAACTAAATAATCCACTTCACCAGCTATAGTATTTTCTATCAAGTATTATTTTAGCTCTTTTGATAAGGAAAGTATGCTTCGAAATTGGACATATGTCTATTGTTTTCACCTAACAATGGAGATAAATACTTTACATTTTTAGTTGTTAGCATTGCTGTAGAGTTGGGGAACACTGTGGCATATACACGGTGCTTATAACACCCATAACTGAATCGCTTTATGTTAATCGGAACTTGCTTTACAGACAGATTTTTAAAACATTTAGAACTCCACTGGCGATATATTCCGAAATTATAGTGTACTGCTGGTCACAGAACTATACTGCTGCCTGTTGTTAAATTGAGTCGCTCTCTAGCCAAGATGGCACTATTTATTATAAGTTATAAATTCATCTAAATAAATATTTTATACATCCTTGTCACACACGGAAAATAATAGGATAGATAATTTTGTAATAGTATAATATTTTTAGGTAAATATTGATAATTTAGAGAAAGGCAAATGTGCTCGTCACCCACGGGTTTCGAATTTGGGTATCTGGATGTCAGGGCCAGCGATTCAAACGACTGAGCTACAATGGCTTTCGCATGTCGGAACATCCTTCGATATTTTCCGTACCGGTACAGTTAAACCGGAGCATGTCGGAAAATCCTTCACACTTTCCGTACCGGTACAGTTATCCCGGAGGTGAATGGAGGCAATAATATTACACGAAAACGTGGAATGTTAACCGCCGGATGTTTTTTGCGCATGCGTGAAAGTACTCCACGGATTTGTATTAAAAAAACACACATCAAACAAGCTCGTTTCTCGGGTAAAATCACATTTAAACAAAACAACGTTCCTTTTTTGTGTATGACTTGAAATAATTGAAATTTTGTCACATGTAAATATTTTAATATTTTTAATGGTGTAGCTCCAATAACGTTATCATATCAACACAAGAATAGCATTCAGACGTAAAAAATAAACATGTGGATAACTCAATCATATATCGAAAGTAAATCCATGCGAGTTACCTCCCGTGAAATGTAACGCTTTCCATCGGAAATTATTTACAGTACGGAAACGGCCGATGTTGTTCAGACATGTTACACAGAACGACCCCACATTTTCATTAATGTAAAGGCGACGAATGTTCCTTTCTGGGAAGCATAGGCGGAGGGTTACAAAATAAGGGTCTACAATATTATAAATATGGGTGTATTGTCCGATATGTCGTTATAGGTAATCTTTTGTTAATCGACCTATACGTGTCCTATAGGTGTCGCATAGAGCACCTTGACTATTCTGAGACGTGCTATATATTAAATGTATGTGTAATTTAAATCCGCATATAAACCTCTGATTGTGTGGTGTGACACGAGCAAAACTTAGAAGATTTGTTTTTATGACCTACATAGTATAAGCCTTGGTGTATTTAAACTGAAATGCATGATTTACACCCAGGCGCTTATCTCCTATTTCGATCAATTTTCGGAAACCTTTCTGTTATACCTTCTACTGTCTGAGCTAAGAGCAACCCGAAAGGGATCTGCTTTTTGCGTATTTCCATTACAATTTCGGATAAGATCCTGACATATCCTTGCTTTAGACAGTGAAATCGAGGATGATTTCCTTCCCTAATTGGGTGACTTCGTGAAATGACTGAAATAACCTTAGATAAGGCGTAACCCCGTTAAAAAAAAAACAAAGAAAAGAACAAAATAAATATTCACTAAACAGTATTCATATTTGGCATTTTCTAAAATTTTACCTTGTAGGAAATTAATCAAATAATCTAGGTATTAATTGGTTTGAGTTACCTGAGATTTTCTCGGATATTTTCTGGTTTCATCATGTTGATAATCTTCTCAGTAATTGACGGATCTCCATCCTGTATAATCCGCTCTGAAACTCCCTTAAGGAATGCTCCCTGTGGCGGGGCAGGGGTTGCCTGAACGGGTGTATCCTCCCCTTTCCTATTTACCCCGTACACTCCTATAAGAATACCAATTATAAAGCCAACCACGACTGCCACCAATGCAATAAGTACATAGGTCTTTCTATTGCTTATTCGCTTAAAAGTTATGCTAGTGTCTTCATCCAAACGCTCCATCGTCTAACAAGTATATGGCTCGCTGCTGTTTGTCACTAATGTGACAGTTGTTGGCCGACAGTGTATGTTCATAGAGTTAGACAGGTAGATATCAGATGATATGAAGGGATAGAACAGGAATCGGCTTACATGTGATGAAAATGAGGCGCAGTGAGAATGCGGGTCAGACGAAACGTGTCTTTTCTTATTATTCATACCTATGCACAATACATTGTAGAGGTTGCATACACACACAAACAGAATCGTCCCGCGACTGAACGTGCAAAGCAAATATCTTGGATTTAATGTGTAAAATCTACTCTCAAGTAGAGGAATACAGGGGACATGATATGAAGTACAAACAACGGTCAATATTAAACCCCCATAAAATCTAACATGAATAAACTTGGCACGTTTACATACATAAACATCCTACTTGCTACAAGACTCAAAATTGGCAAGTGTGGTATTCAAACACTGAAAACCGACGTCATTAAAAGAGGAGTTTATTCGCGTAATGTTTTCAGTTAACCTCTTCAGTTAAATATGTTTTATTCTATACACGTACATGTCAATAGCACGCACCACACAAAACATTTTCCTATTTCCTTGTAAATAGGCGAGCTCAGTGTATATAAAGCAACAAGGAAATATGTCCTTAGGATAAAATTAAGTGTAATACCCCATCTATTTTTCGCATACGTTTCGGTTATCTAATCTGTAACATATAAGCTTTAAAAGGTTCAGTTAAAAATGCTTTTACTTCCTGCTGCTGATTGAATGATTGGTGTTTAACGTCACATTTCAGCTTTTGAAAGTAAATATCAACAAGAGAAACATACACAAATATTAACATTTTCTGAGGTATTGCTTTTTTTTCGGAGAAAATGTGTTACTATATTCTCAATTTGGTAAATATCCCGTTTAAAAATATGTCGGATAGAGTTATTTACAATAATTAATAAAATCAATATCGACTTTTTCGTTTTGGCGAGCCACCGGCACTATTACCGAGGGTGGTATTTAGCCATAGTGCCCCCCTCGAGAAGGCGGATGTGGGGGCTAGCTGATTGAATGATTGGTGTTTAACGTCACATACAGCGGTATTTCAGCTTTTGAAAGTAAACATCAACAAGAGAAACATACACAAATATTAACATTTTCTGAGGTATTACTTTTTTTCCGAGAAAATGTGTTACTATATTCTCAATTTGGTAAATATCCCGTTTGAAAATATGTCGGATAGAGTTATTTACAATAATAAATAAAAATCAATATCGACTTTTTCGTTTTGGCGAGCCACCAGCACTATTACCGAGGGTGGTATTTAGCCATGGTGCCCCCCTCGAGAAGGCGGATGTGGAGGCTAGAAGAAGAGCTCTATTGCCCTGGTGCTATCTGAGTTAGGGGCAACATGAAGTTGATCCGTATATGATGTCTTTGTATATCTTCTGTGAATGTCATTGCCCTCAGAGCTAAATAAGATCAGGAAGCTCATCTTTTTGTGGTGTCTGTATGGCGTCCTGATTTGTCGCTTCCTGTCTTTGTTTTTTGCCAGTGGTGTCGAGGGTGGTTTCCTTCACCTATTGGAGTGGCACGTCGTCATATAAGTGACATACCCTTGAGTACCACGTTAAACCCCAAACAAACAAA
>JARFOD010013376.1:0-11294 GCA_031763545.1 Mopalia muscosa
GGCCGATCTGTTTGTGGTGTCTGTATTGCGTCCTGTTGTTGTCGTCCTGTCTTTGTTTGTTGCCATCGGTGTCGAGGGTTTCCTTCACCCATAAGGCATTGGGCTGGCACGTAGTCATATAAGTGAAATACCCTTGAGTATGACGTTAAACCCCAATCAAATAAACAAATTAATATGATATTAAACTCCAATCAAACAAACAAACAATCCTTGTTTAAATTGTATTGTTTTTCCTTTACAGACTTGACAGAACCTTGCAGGATATTGTGTGGAAATTATTACCAGCCATGGCAAAAGGTCAGTCTCTTTATTTATTTGTTAGTTTATCAGTGTATCATGTCCCTAAAGTACTGTATCATCAGTGTATCAAGTCCCCTAAGTACTGTATCATCAAAGTATCATGCCCTTAATCTATCTTCAGTGTATCATGTCCATTTAGTACTGTGTCATGAGTGTAACATGTTCCTTAGTCAGTGTATCATGTCCATAAATTATTGTATCACCAGTGTATCATGTCCCTAAATTATTGTATCATTAGTTTATCATGTCTCTCAATTGCTGTATCATCAGTGTATCATGTCCATAAATTTTGTATCATTAGTTTATCATGTCTCTCAAGTACTGTATCATCAGTGTATCATGTCCCTAAATTTTGTATCATTAGTTTATCATGTATCTCAAGTACTGTATCATCAGTATATCATGTACCTAAATTATTGTATCGTTAGTTTATCATGTATCTCAAGTACTGTATCATCAGTGTGTCATGTACCTAAATTATTGTATCGTTATTTTCGTTATTTTGGGATAACACTTTCTTAGTTTGAACAGATTCTAGTTCAGAAAATTTTGCAGGTTGAAACCCGTCCGGGAATCGAACCCATGGCCCTCAGAGTTAGGCATCGAATTTATTGTATCGTTAGTTTATCATGTATCTCAAGAACTGTATCATCAGTATATCATGAACCTAAATTACTGATACACAAGGTTTGGTTTCTATTTTAGAGGAACGACTGAGAAGAGAAGCATTTTACAAAGACTGGTTTCAAAAACACAAGAAAGACAAAGCCTGGTATGGAAGTGAAGGTAAGAAGACTAATTATTCCTGATATTCGTTCGCTGTTTAACACCAAATACCACTAAATAAACCAGCTCCTGTATTAATTCTTTGTTAAATCATTGGGCTGCATAGCTGCTCATAGATTGAATAAGATATTTGAACTTTTATAAATGAATTTAATGCGTGGTCTCTTATTAAACAATCTAATCACCTCAGCTCAGGAAATTGTTTTTTGGGTCGCTAATCCTCCTTCAATGAAATTCTTGATGATTCTCCCTTATGTCCTTATATATAATATAAATGGGACATCTTTGAGTCTTCTTAGTTTTCCACTATTTACTGAAAAAGCCAAGTGTTTGTCTAAGTGAACTCTCTTGAGGGAAAAAAAAATCAAAAAGCTCATCATTCCTGACCAAATATTCGTATTGAAATTGAAATAATTTGACATCTTTTTATTTCTATCAATTGATGTCCTGTATTTCAATTCATCTTGCTCGTGGCCATGGCTGAGGTGTTAGTGAGTGTGCTACATGTATCTAATCATACTTTGATGCTCTGTTCCCAGGACTGAGTTCGTCTGTCAACCCTAGGGTATCTGAGTGAGTCACACAATGTGGCTCCTGCAATTGCGATGGCAGTTTTAAAGAGGTTCTCTCTCGGTTTTCCGCCAAAATTACCCAAGGAACTATTTTAAGTGGACAATCCCTCGTCATATAAGTGAAATACTCTTGAGTATGATGTTAAACCCCAATCAAACAAACAAAGATATCAACTTCTTAACATTGAAAGAATTGTTTGGTTATACAATCAATGCTCTGAATGTCGGTTCATTTACATGTATAAATTGATTGTGTTAGGTGGGAAACCAAATTAATACTTTCCACTTACTTTTTAGGATCGAAGTTATATGGTGTGAAAACAACTAAAGTCAAGTCAAGTAAAAAGGGACGACCATTTGTGTCCTCTTTAAAAGGGAAGTTAAAGAAGCCATTGAAGTTAGTCAAACCTGTCAAGCCACGCCCACCTCCACTTACCATTCCACTGATCTCTCTGGTACTAGAATGTACTGGGTAAGTAATGAACAATTATAACTAAAATACACACAATATGAGGAATGTATACATCACCCAACACAAAATGTCTTTTAAATTGTCCCAATACATCTATTTCTGAAATATGCCATCCCATTACTTATAATAGTAAAAGGGATATACCATCCCTTGTACACTGAAAGCCTGAGTGTTGAAATACAAACATAGTAAAATACAGAATATCAATGCTTCAGATTTCTTAGTGAGCAGTTTATGTTTATATCTGCCTTATAACTTGGGGTCCACAGCCATGGCTTAGTGGCGAGTGCGCTTCCTAAACTGAACCTGCTTCGATTTACCGTTCACAGGATCAAGTCCATCTGTTGACCATCAGGTATACCCTAGAGTACGATGTTAAACACCAATCAAAAAAACAAACAAAACAAGCCTTATAACATGGGAAGTTTGTGGATATACATCAACTTGGGAAGTCCTATTAGTTTATAGCTGGCTTAATTAAATAACATGATTCGTTACCAAATAGGATTTCATGTTGAATTAAAAATGTAGTTTCTTTAAGTGGTATTTAGGAGCCCAGGTTAAAGGGTATCAGCGTATTTGTTATGGTTTTGTAATCTGTGTAATCAGCTCATATCGATGTATTCAGATTCTGGTGTCTCTTGATTAATACCCAGAGAAGTAATCACAAATTATTTTTGTAATTGTTTTTTGAATTTCAGTTCAATGGGTGTAGAAAATCAGGTAAGTCATAGAACTAGTACATTCTTTAACAAAAGTAAAACATGTTGCCATTTATTATTTAAAAAAAGCAGGTACATTTATTCAAAATAAACGTATGCTTACAATTCCACAAAACAAATTGAATATTTTGGATTGAATATTTCCAAGCTTGGAATATAGCTTGGGCTTCCCTTTTTTGTTTAACTGAGATAACAGCAAAGTTTGCAAAACAATATAGCCTTCATTTTGTATAGTTTAACACCATTCACAACATTTTTTATGCTGCCGTGTGCACAGGATAACTTTAAAAAAAAAAAAAATATTAACTAGCAGTTTTTTTTATGGAAATGAAGTGAATTGCATACAGTCTTGTACAATCTTTATCAAATGAAGTTGTATGTGTTGTAAAATAAATTAAGCAAATTACTTCAAACTTTTGACGGATGTTTTTGTATTCCACAGAATATAAGGGACCAATATGACAGCTACTTTTAAAAGGCATATTTTGAATATTCAAGACTATTTGCTAAACACTATATTAAACGACAGAACCAAAGATTAGATTAAATTCATATTATATATATAGAATCCTCTTATTACAGCAATGGTTGCAATTGTATTTATTGCTCCAACAAATTAACACATGCAGCATATGCTGATGTACACATAATACATGTATGCACAGATCAGACTCAAACTTGGACTGTATTTCTTCTCATATGTACCTAGGGAAAAGCTTTTATCATATTTTGTCTGCAAGTATGGCTGCCATTTTTGTAATTTTGTTAGTAACGGACATACACCTTGTGAATATCATAAATTGAAAAAAGTGCCTGTTTCTCTTATAAACTTAGAAGTTTGCTTAATTCAACTATACCACGACCAAAAATGCTTCCCAGCAAATATAACAAACCAATATGATGATAAACACAATTGACTTTCCTCCTATGTGAAAGAAACTGTTCTCAAAACTAAGTAAGAATAGGTGACTGCACCTGGATAGTGGGCATGATTTCATTACCAAAGACATTCTGCAGTTTTAATAACTTCTCTTCTGATCTTTGTTTTAGAGTCTATATAAAAAGTATGTTAGGGTGCGATCAGATGCCAAAATTTCTGATGTCAAAAAATTTCTGCGAAGGAAACTTGAATTTAACGACAAAATCTGTGTAAGTACATTATGGTATGTACTCTGAAAACTGATTATTTTATAAGAAATAATAGAAATAATTAATGTCCATCATTTTTGTTCTAAAACTATCTAAGCCTTAAGAGATATCTACCTCAAGAATTTAGTCCTGTTATATCAAATCAAATCAATCTTTATTCAAGGCCTGGTATTGGCAAACTAAAATGAGTTACTCTCTTTCAGCTAAAACACTTACAAGCTACTCTTGCCCAGCTAAACCTCTTACAGGCAACTCTTGTCCAGCTAACACTCTTACAGGCTACTCTTGTCCAGCTAACACTCTTCCAGGCTACTCTTGTCCCGTTGAACCTCTTACAGGCTACTCTTGTCCAGCTAAACCTCTTACAGGCTACTCATGTCCAGCTAACACTCTTACAGGCTACTCCTGTCCAGCTAACACTCTTACAGGCTACTCTTATCCACATAACACTCCTACAGGCTACTCTTGTCCAGCTAAACCTCTTACAGGCTACTCTTGTCCAGCTAAACCTCTTACAGGCTACTCTTGTCCAGAGAGCACTCTTACAGACAACTCTTGTCCAGCTGAACCTCTTACAGGTTACTCTTGTCCAGCTGAACCTCTTACAGGTTACTCTTGTCCCCAGATAACACTCTTACTACTATTGTCCAGCTACTGCTGTCCAGCTAACACTCTTACTCATGTCCAGTTGAACCCCTTACAGGCGTCTCTTGTCCAGCTGAATTCCTTACAGGCTACTCTTGTCCAGCTGGACCTCTTACAGGTTACTCTTGTCCAGCGGAACCTCTTACAGGCTACTCTTGTCCAGCTGGACCTCTTACAGGCTACTCTTGTCCAGTTGAACCTCTTACAGGCCACTCTTGTCCAGCTAAACCTCTTACAGGCTACTCTTGTACAGCTGAACCTCTTACAGGCTACTTTTGTCCAGCTGGACCTCTTACAGGCTACTCTTGTCCAGCTGGATCTCTTACAGGCTACTCTTGTCCAGCTGAACCCCTTACAAGCTACTGTTGTACAGCTAAACCTCTTACAGGCTACTCTTGTCCAGCTGGACCTCTTACAGGCTACTCGTGTCCCGTTGAACCTCTTACAGGCTACTCTTTTCCAGCTGAACCTCTTACAGGCTACTCTTGTCCAACTAAACCTCTTACAGGCTACTCTTGTACAGCTGAGCCTCTTACAGGCTACTCTTGTCCAGCTGAACCCCTTACAGGCTACTGTTGTAGAGCTAAACCTTTTACAGGCTACTCTTGTTCAGCTGGACCTCTTACGGACTACTCTTGTCCAGTTGAACCTCTTACAGGCGACTCTTGTCCAACTAAACCTCTTACAGGCTACTCTTGTACAGCTGAACCTCTTACAGACTACTCTTGTCCAGCTGAACCTCTTACAGGCTACTCTTGTCCAGCTAAACCTCTTACAGGATACTCTTGTACAGCTGGACCTCTTACAGGCTACTCTTGTCCAGCTAAACCTCTTACAGGATACTCTTGTCCAGCTGGACCTCTTACAGGCTACTCTTGTACAGCTGAACCTCTTACAGGCTACTCTTGTCCAGCTAAACCTCTTACAGGATACTCTTGTCCAGCTGGACCTCTTACAGACTACTCTTATCCAACTGAACCTCTTACAGGCTACTCTTGTCTAGTTGAACCTATTACAGGCTACTTTTGACCAGAAAAAAAAACTATTGTAGGCTACTCTTATCCAGTTATAACTCTGGATTGATTATGTGTTAAACAGGTTGATGTTTTTTGTGATGGAGAGAATATGACCGATGAGCTGACTGTTGGGGAAATAGCTGTTAGATTTCTTTTACATCCTGTAAGTTATTTCTGTGAGACAAAGATATTGAATAACCCTTTTAACACTATGGACAGTGAGTTTTTTTGGGCTTATAAAAGTGAGTTAATGATTATGAATTATCATGCATAAATAATTGTTAATATATAGATCTTTGGTAAAGTGAATTTAATAAATTTAATATTATTACGCTATATGTTAAAAGAAGATTTAAAATAAATCAAAACATGCAATATTAAAATAGGATTTAACCATCTGTGTTGAAACCCATCTTAACCCTAAAAGAACACATGATTTGATAGTTCAATTCTTGTTTTTCTTTCCAGGATGAGTTGTTATTACTCTTCTATAGACTGGGTCATTTACCAGATACCGAGTCTCCCACTTGAACAGTATTCTACAGAGATTATTTAACTGTCTGGAGATTCTGCAGACATAATGGATTTCAGTGCGATTTCTTGTCAGTTTTTCTGAAACTTTTGGAAGTTGACTGCTCTATGTCACCGGAGCAGTAAATGGAAAATGTGGATGTCCAACAAGATATGCAAAAAAACAAATAAACACTGACAAATGCTGATGACTGAACACAAATTGAATATTAAGCAGTGCTAACTTATAACAGTTTATTAGCAAATATCTTTTGTTACTGTTGGGACTACATCTGTGGAACTTATGTTTATCTTATACAGAAAATGACTGTGAGGAACTATACCTGGACTCTGTATTAACAGCCTGTTACTCTGTATATAGCTCAGCTGGCTTAAAAAACTTAATATATAGCATGACATTCTTATCTTTGAGGATGGACGGGCCCTGTTAATGAGGATGTTATTTTTGTCCTTACATCAGACTTGTCAAAGAGACTTTTATTAAATAAGAGCACAGTATTACATGTACTTACAGATGTTATGTGTTACTACCTTAACCTCTTTTCCTGTTGATAATCTAGGGGTGAGCCTGTAGATAATAGTGAGACTAGATAATCTGAAGATGAGTTTATATAATCCGCGGATGAGATGTATATGATTTAGGGGTGAGGCGGTAGATAATATAGGGGAGAGCCTGTAGGTAATATACAAGTGAGATTAGATAATCCAGGAATGAGACTGTAGATATGGGCTGTACTGTAGATAATCTAGGAGTGAGACTGTAGGTAATGTAGTATGAGACTAGATAATCTAGGGGGAGACTGTAGATATGGGTGACACTGTAGATAATCTAGGAATGAGACTGTAGATATGGGCTAATGGCTATACTGTAGATAATCTAGGAGTGAGACTGTAGATATGGGCGACTGTGGATAAGCTAGGAGTAAGACTGTAGATGTGGGCTATACTGTCGATAATCTAGGAGTGAGACTGTAGATATGGGCTATACTGTAGATAATCTAGGAGTGAGACTGTAGATATGGGCTGTACTGTAGATAATCTAGAAGTGAGACTGTAGATATGGGCTGTACTGTAGATAATCTAGGAGTAAGACTGTAGATGTGGGCTATACTGTAGATAACCTAGGAGTGAGACTGTAGATAATCTAGGAGTGAGACTGTAGATATGGGCTGGACTGTAGATAAGCTAGGAGTCAAACTGTAGATATGGGTTATACTGTAGATAATCTACGAGTGAGACTGTAGATATGGGCTAGACTATAGATAAGCTAGGAGTAGGACTGTAAATGTGGGCTATATTGTAGATAATTTATAGGTGAGACTGTAGATATCTATGGGTGAGACTGTAGATAATCTAGTGGTGATACTTTAGGGTAAGACTGCAAATTATCTGGGGTAAGACTCCAGATAATATAGGTGCAAGACTAGATAATCTAGGGGTGAGACTAGATAATCTAGTGGTAGAAACTGTAGATAATATAGGGTGAGACTAGAGATAATTTAGGTGTTTGACTGTAAATAATATAAGGGCTAGACTAAAAAATCTAGACGTGAGGTGTGAATCCATTGACGATCAAGGGATGAAACTGTAAATAATCTTTGTGTGAAACTGTACATACTCTACTGATGAGACTATAGATTATCTATGGATGAGGCTGAAGATAATCTATAGGTGAGATTAAATTATCTAGGTGTGAATCAATAGATAATATAGGGATGAGACTAGATAATATAGGAGTGAGACTGTTTATAACATAGGAGTGAGACTATATAATAAAGGAGTGACACAAGATAATATAGGATTGAGACTAGATAATATAGGAGTGAAAGATAATATGAGAGTGAGACTGTATATAATAAAGGAGTGACACAAGATAATATAGGGATGAGACTAGATAATATATGAGTGAGACTGTTTATAACATTGGAGTGAGACTGTATATAATAAAGAAGTGACACAAGATAATAAAGGAGTGAGACTGTATATAATCTAGGGGTGAGACTGTAGATAATATAGGAATGAAACTATATAATATAGGAGGGAGAGTAGATAATTTAGGGATGAGACTGTAGATAATAAAGAAGTGAGAGTAGATAATCTAGGAGGGAGACTGTAGATAATATAGATGTGAGACTGTAGATAATATAGGAGTGAGACTAGATAATATAAGAGTGAGACTAGATAATATAGGAGTGAGACTGTAGATAATATAGGAGTGAGACTGTAGATAATATAGGAGTGAGACTAGATAATATAGGAGTGAGACTGTAGATACTATAGGAGTGAGACTGTAGATACTATAGGAGTGAGACTAGATACTATAGGAGTGAGACTAGATACTATAGGAATGAGACTAGATACTATAGGAATGAGATTGTAGATACTATAGGAGTGAGACTAGATACTATAGGAATGAGACTAGATACTATAGGAATGAGACTGTAGATACTATAGGAGTGAGACTAGATACTATAGGAATGAGACTAGATACTATAGGAATGAGACTAGATACTATAGGAATGAGACTAGATAATATAGGAGCGAAACAAGATAATATGGGAGTGAGACTGTAGATAATATAGGAATGAGACTCTAGATAATATAGGAGTGAGAGTAGATTATATAGGGGTGAGACTAAAGATAATCTAGGGATGAGACTAGATAATCGAGGGTTGAGACTAGATAATCTAGGGTTTAGACTGTAGATAATTTATTTGTGAGACACATAAGGGCTTCTGTCTATATTTGGCATCAGTATGTGAAAGTATACTGATACATACAAATGGAAAACACGCTCTGACGGTCTCTATGGGAACTTTGCCAAGGTGCCCTCGTAAATGTAAAGCTGTGACCCCTTTTGTATTTCAGTCAACTTTTCGTTTTGTAAATGGAGAGTTTTTTTTTACATTTCTTATCTTTTGCCAGAATTTTTAAAATAACAGCAACCAACTTACATGTATTTTTTCTATAAACTATACAGCGCCACATCGGCTGTCCGTCTGCTGCTCCTTCGACCTTGGTGATACTTGGCGTTTGTGCAGAGCATGGGCTCAAACCACTATGTAATTTTAATTCGCTTTTAGATGACGTCACACCATATTGAAGCTCTTGATCGATTCTAAAATGTAATCGATTCTACTTCCTACGCCGAGACATTGACTCTAAAGCCCTGCTTTTGTCACACTATGAAACGGCAACTGATCACAAAACACCTCGCTCATCAGGGACTAGACCCAACTCACTGGACCTAGTTGGTAACAGTCGTGTGAGTGCTTATGTCACTTGTGATTACAGTACCTGGAACTACTTGCGATCAGCGCTTCCTAATCCTACTCCAATTTGCCGTTCACAGGATCGAGTCCGTCTGTCGACCATCAGGCATATGAGGGGAGTCACACGATGTGGCTCCGGCAATCACAGGGATGTTTGTACGAGGTTTCTTCTCGGTTTTCCAACATGCGCGACTATCTTAAACTGGACGGCAAACAGTTGCCGATAGACGCAGCAGAGATGCGCTTATGGCACGTTCAAAGCTACGACCGATTAGTTGCCGTCGATCATCAACTGGGGACAGTCGCTCGAAAGAAGATTAGCCGCTAACACCACGTTAAATAGTTGATACGAGGTCAGAGATAGACCTTCACCCTTCAACATGACGTAACTTCATCTGTGGCATACGTCGCCCCCCCAAAAATGGCGGAAATTAATGCGCATTGGTCTGGCATAGCGTCAGGAGTTCTCAGTCTCGTCCACTAAAGAAACTCTCGCGAGAAACGATTGTTATATATTGGCTAATTGTCGTCCTAGCAACTAGCCCATAACATTGTCGTATTTGCATACCGTAATCTGTACAGGTTAGTATTTGATTTCCATGGATAGTCCTACAAAGTTCAGCCATAAACAGAAGTTCGAAAACTATCAGACCTCTGTTTATTAAACTTGGTAGTCTCATTCACCATTTTGCATTTTGCTATCACAGATCAACAAGTTTATTTTTTCATTGCCAAATGTCGTTCTGGAGCAGAATTTGCAAACTAAGGGCCTAACTTTATAAAACTTGGTATGCACATTCACCTTCGGCTGTTGTGCCTTTCGCTGTTATGGATTAACCATTTTTTGTTTGGGCACACTTCCTCAGAAGATAACATGTTACATACCGTAGTTTTCCATGTCTGTGGTTACCATGGTTATAATGTTCATTTAGGGTGAAAAAAGCACCCCAGCGTATGTCGAGTTCACTAAAACTATTGTTATGTGAATGTCATAGCTGTAAACCATGTTGCGATCAAAGGACCACATAAAGGTATCTTTTTCGCATAATAGAACTATTGCAGTATGTTTTATATTCAAGTATTTCGAGTGTAATTTCATGACTAATTTATGATATTATGAAGCAAATGAGACCATTCAGTAGTACAATTAATATTGTTTGATTGGGGTTTAACGTCGTACTCAAGGGTATTTCACGTATATGACGACGTGCCAGCCCAATGGGTGAAGGAAACCACCCTCGGCACCACTGGCAACAAACAGGACGGGACAAATACAGGACGACAACAACAGGACGTTATAGAGACACAACAAACAGATCGGCTTCCTGTTCCCCTTTACCTCGTACAAGTAATAAGACTGAAGATCTCTGGTGCCTTTGGGAATGTATTGAATGGGTGGATATGTTAAATACAAGGCTAATTGTTGTTAAATCAACATAATAAGATATACTTTTTGTTAATAGAATTATAGCATTATGCTGAAAAGTATTTAGAGTACAATTAACTCCATGATTTCCCTTTCAAACTTCCAAACAAGGTGTAACTTTCATTCACACTGCTGTTTGTAGTAACTTATACGGCCATCTGTATTATGGTGTATTTTTAGGCTCACTCAGGGCTGAGTTTTTATGGTAGAATTTCTTTATTTTACAGTTTACAAATTTCTTGAATCCTTGAACTGTTAACAGTATGGTAAATTAACTTTGTTTGGACAATTAATGATGTTTCTGTTTCTACTGACACCTTCTTAAAATACAATGCGAAATGGATTTAAAAACAATTGCATACTATGTTTTTTTTATGTTTGTACTATTTTTTATTCATATAAA
>JARFOD010013387.1:0-11294 GCA_031763545.1 Mopalia muscosa
CTCTTTAACGGATTTACATCGTTAACAAGGGGGTGAATGAAAAACTGCCGTAATGGCTTGAAACACCAAAAGAGTCCCGATAGAGATTTTTTCCTTCAATCGGCTGCCATTTCTTCTTTATCCTTGAATACAAGGTTTTTCTGATCCATCATTAAATCGTTTTTGATCCAAATGCAACTTTTTTCGAGTTATAATAATACTTTCCACGGAATTAAATATAATCGATTACATATACTTTCGTAGTTGCTATACAGATCTTAATCTAGGGTTGTTTAGATTTGTATTTCTCTTGTGTTCTATAATAGGTCTAATGTGGTTAACAATAACTTTTGATGTCCGCCTTTGTCTCATTTTTTGGTAATGACAAATGAGTGTTAGCGCAACAGGTGGCCATGTTGCTTATTTCAGAGGTTCGTACACTAGATCAGTTTATTTCTAATGTTCCTATGAACACAGACGCTATGAAACATCGTGGCTGGGCGCAGGGGAGTTTGAGTTTTCTATAGTGGCCGGAGAACTTCTCATTTTATTTATTTGATGTGAACGGTTTTTTGAACCAAGTCCATACATCTTTCTTCTCAGACGTGAAGTCAGATAAGAGTTTGTCTCAATGCAAAATTAAGTTAGACAATCTTTTTATTACTAGCTCTAAAAGTGTGACTTATTTATATTTTTATATTAGTAATTTATGTATAAATTAATTATATAAAAAGGAGTGCGTGCTTGTTTTCATTGGAGGGGCTGTAAGTGAAATAACCTTGAGTACCACGTTAAACCACCAACCAATCAAGTCACTGTAGGGGGCAAACTCAACTCATTCACTGGTAGTCACATCAAAAGCCTGTAAATCCATATAGGCTATGCATTTTTAAAACAAAAAAAGAAATATATGTATAACAAACAAGTGCTGAACAAATCTAAGGCGAATTGGAAATTTGGTTGTATATAAATATTTGAAAAATAATCACATTAGTACAAGACTCAATGAATCATCTCATGATATTAGGCCTACATGATAAACTCACACAGACAGGCTTCTACATAGATCTTAAACTCGAGCAGTTATGAGTAACCTACAGTCATATATGTATATATAACATTAACATAGCCTAATTAACCGATGATAGAAACGAAGTTGTCCACAACACGGTAAATCTTTGGTTGGCCATTCGCTATATTGACAGTGATTTGCCGGGAATGTGACGTCACACGATCTTTTGTGTCCAGTATGTTCTCCAATACTGCAGAAAGACAAAAACAGTCGATCAGTTGATTGACTCTGTGATTGATTGTTTGGATCAGAAAATTATTGACTAATCACCCCCTCCCACGCATACTTCTCTCTTTCTAAAGCACACATACTGGCCCAGTTTCTGGATAATGGCATGAATAACGTCAGGCGATAAATTTATCGCTATCAAAATACAGACCAATAATGTCAATGGGAGTTTGTGTGTGTTCTTAGGGGGGAGGGGCTTTTAAAAGCATACTATAAGTATCTCATATGACAGAGCGAAAACCGAATGAGTGAAGGAAAAACCACATAGGATCATCAAGCAACATCTTGGACGCAACCCCAGGCCGACGTCTTGTTGACCCAAGCGTACTGAAGTAAATAACTTTGTAAACGTAACCGTAGAATACTACTAGTTACCCCCTCGGAGATAAGGGCAACATGAAATTGATATTTTTGTGATATTCTGGTATTACGTTCTGTGATTGTCCTGTATTTGTCTGGCTTTATCTTCGTTAGTCGCCAGCAGCTTCGCCCTTGATCCAGTGGGCACATAACACACTGCTATGTGAGGGAAATAATCTTAAGTACGGCGTTTAACACCAATCAGTCAATCAATCAATCGATCAAATTCGCTTGGCTTACCAGTGTTATCCGCGTAGGGTAGATTAGGTATGGTCCTTTGAGTTTTAGATCCGGATCCTTGGTTTGTTGTCACCACCAAAATCTGATAAGAATTGTACAATTTGATCACAAAAGATGCAGCAAATAAAAAAGCATTGCCTGCCAAGTCCACTTAGAGCATTGGCATATTGATGATGAGTTCTGTAACGGTGAATGTTTTATATATTTAAGTGCGAGTGGGTACCAATGTGATTAAAATCTGATCTAAGCCTGCTGCCTAAACCCGTCTTCCCTGCGGTAATTTTGGCTATGTAGATCAGGGGCAGTTGTTCAAAGCATTACTAAATTTATCCCTAGATAAGATGGCATCACTCCATGTTTAATGCCTATCTCTTATCCTGGATAAGTGAGCGACTGGGCCCTGGGAGCAAAGTAAACAGAGTTAATTACGTCAAAACAGTCGAGGTCAGGAAAGGTCACAGAGAAAATTGTGTAATTAAAAGAACGTGTTACCAAATATCACTGAGAAGACCTGTATCCAACAAAGAAGAATTACTTCACCTTTTCTCCGGTTCCCCTGGTAAATGCGTATATTTCATCATCCATCCACCGTTCGTTCTGTGTGGAGTTCATCAAATCACCTATCACACTGGTCCTGAACTTTAACACCGTCGATATATACTAAATATAGAACGAAACAAAAATGACGAAAATAGAGCTATTTATTTAATGGTAACCCATTATATTGAGAAATTAAACAGTACAAGAAGACAATACTTTGCCAAATACGCCAAACACCCTTGAGGACGGCATTAAAAGAAAATCATTAAAAATACAATCATATAACGTAAGGTTGTGAAAGGACAGTGTTTGGTTTTGAATGGTCGTTTTTGGTTGTGGGAAGGTGATAAAATAGTCGTATGCAGGTCACTTCAAGAGAACGCTAGGTCTCTACACAATGTTGTGACAACGTAACTGGTAGTCTACACACTAATACGTTTGGACAAAGTCATTTTGTTATGTCATTATGACCGATAAGTGACGTTGTCGCAACGTTGTCCTAACGTCATACTTTGCCATATAGGTAAAAAAAAAAAACTTGAGAACCATACTGAAAGCAAATAAAACAAATACAATCGTATATCGAAGGACTGAGTACATGGTCAATCGTATTCTCGCGAGAGTATTTATAGTGGACGAGACTAAGATTACTCTCTGACGCTATGACAGGCCATCGCGCATTAATTTCCGCCAATATTTTGAGCGACGTATGCCACGGACCAGCAGATAAAGAAGTGTAAAACAAGGTGGCTGGGGTGTATCTTAGCCAATGTCTAGACATAGGAAGTAGAATTGATTATATTGTAGAATGAGTACCTGTCTGATATACACAAATGAATGAATAAATCTGTCATCGTCCAATCACTGAGCTGTAAGTCTCACCTTATACATCCAGTGCTGTTTGTTGTAATTGGGCCAGAGAACTTCTCTATTATGGGGGTCATTACATCCGCCATAGGCTTGTTCGGTGCCATAATATATAATTGGAATCCACTGCAATAAAATATGGCGTCATTGTATTGTGTGCTTTGGGGTTATTGCTATGCTTAGGGTTCAGGGTTTAGAGATAGGATTTAGTGTAGCATTAACCCTAACCTAGAACTAAAATGTCACATTTCGTTTTACAGGAAGAACATAACTAGAAATAAAATACGTGATCATAAAACAATTTATACTTGTGTAACATTTTATTTGGTCGAGTACTGGTTTATTTGTAAACGATCGAAGAAGTACATTGACATTTAGCGTGCTGAATCATGTTACCTTACCTTAGCCATCAGTGTAAACGCTAATGCGTTTTTCAGGGCTGTCCAGTCTTTATTAATACAGATAAACCGAGGGTTATCATGATTGTCTAAGAAACCCCCCAAAACGTTTGTGTCGCTGAATGAACTGGCCTACAAGCATAGAAATATAGCATATTACCTCCATGGTATAGGATATAATCTGGCATTTTTTAATCATGAGGTACGATCTAATTTTTCAATACAGCCTGCAAATTTGAAATACCACCGGGCTATAACTATCGCGGATAGTCACGAGACATAGCTTTTCTTTGAGCCGCAGTTACGAAAATATCCAGCCACTTAAAAAATTAAAAACGTGTAATGTGGGTCAATTTAAATTTACTAGTATCTTTGAAAAGGAAGTTGCATTGCTCTACAGTCGAATGACATCATATCATAGTCCCTGCATATTTATACAGCTTTAATTTGCCTGGCGACGACCGCGCAATGTTTGGAAATATCACTACATTTAAAGTGGAGGTTTATGGCCAAGCAGTCCATACGCAAGTCAAGGAAGTTAGACAGCGATGGTTTTAATCAAATGATAGTTTTCTTGTCATTTTGAGCCATAATCGCCTTTTAAAGCAGGTGGTCTTTCGCATCATTGTTACCACGTGTAGAGCTCCACTGCGTGACTTCCTCGGAAGAACGTCAAGAAGCAGGTTACGTTGAAAAGGTAAAACGAGAACGAAAAAAAAAAAAACAACAAAAAAAACAAAAACCCCACAAAAATCTGATTTTAACCATATCAAAAATATTTCCCTTATATTTACACATCACATTGTGATCTGTAATAAGTACAGTATTCGGCGTTCACGAACCCCAGGCACTGTTGTGATTATTGTTGTTACTGTCAAAGTTTTCCACCCAAAATTGTTGGCTTATCAATGCCAAAGATTTGGGAGCAGCTCTGACTCTAAACCAACCAATGGACAACTTTTGACCTATGCTTTTGGAAGGGATATAAAACCATTATAAAGCAAATCAAATTGTCACAATGCATCCAATTTGATTCCGCTTCAGGGGTTGATTTATTTATTTATTAATTGATCTGTTTATTTATTTATTTATTTATTTATTAAGGTGCTATTTATTTCCTTGTGTGGCTGCTTGTTTGTTGTTTGTATGTTTATTTGTTGTTTGGTTGATTGATTTAATGGTACATACGAGCAACGGATATTGATCCCAAAATAATATATCTATTACCTCAGAACTCAGAGTTTGTCCTATCTGCCTAGCTGACTGTTTCTCCTGGTACACATGACGTAATGTCCAGTACATTGGGTAATTGAGAACAGCGTCTAGAACTCCCTGATATCCGGCATTATACCCCACAGCTCCGTTATCTACTTCACCTATACTGAAAACACCCGCTGCCTGGGAGAAATCCCGCCAAAACTCCTTGCCAACCTAAATAACAATTTATCAGGTTAAGATATAGAACTACTTAAACTACACTTTGGGATATTGACTATCTTTGTATTGATTTTTATAGTATTTGGGATCGATTTAATTTCTGAAACATCTTTTTAAAAAACTTATCAAATAACTAGCTCGACAATATCCTTAGTTCAATCCTTTTCGATCGGGATTCGGTCATCTATGCTTTAAATTAAATACTTCAATTAGCCAATCCAGGATCGCTTGGTCTTGAGTAATCTGTTTGCATAAAACAAAGTTACAAATACATTCAACTCTATACTCTCGTGATGGAACAGATATCCCCAAGTCTGGCATCGACAAGATTTCGCTTCTTGCAAACGATGGCCGATCCAGCAGCTCCATTTTCAAACGGACATCGCGATGCATTATGGACAATTTACACAGCCACTCTTAAACAGCAAGCATCAGCTAGTCAAAGTCGATCCTTGACTTAGGATAGCAACCCTTACAACTGGAACATGAAACTGAGATTAAAAGGGTGTTTTTATTTAGACAGTTTACTCGAGGAGTATAAACGGGTTAAATGTCGGCCATTTGTTTTTTTACCGCTTTTATACCGGACACTCTTGGCAGGTCGCAAGTCAACACGAGACGGGTCTCTTTAACGAGATGATCGGAAAATACAGAAATACTCTTCCAACTGTTGCCTGTGTTATCCTATTGACTTACACACAACAAACATTTCGCATCCGGTTATCCTAAAGTGAAATGAACTTTTCCGAATAATTCACTGATTTTTCCACTGTGAATAAAATCTATTTCCGAAATGATGCTCACATATAAGCCTACTAAATCTCTTCAAATCCCAGTGGAATAATTCGTCTATAAGTAAAGACTATACTATATAAAACATACAGACGTGAGATTTTACACATTTCTGATAACTTATATAAAATTTAAAAAAATATCAAATTACCTCTGGAACAGTATCAATTCGAATTCCGTCAAAACCGTACGTCCTCGTGAGATTTAGGACCCACACCACGAGAAGTTGTCTGACTAAATTATGGTCTTGGTTCAGATCAGGTAACCCTGCGAGACGACATACCTCTACCTGGAATTGAAGACAGAAAGAAGAAGTTTGTTCCTTCAAACTTTCAGAAAGACACTTCTTTGTCATGTCTGAGGTCAATTACAATAACAATGTTTTTTTCGGTTTGTTTGTTTGTTTGTTTGTTCATTAAGAGTCTTACGTGGTAGGTACGGTAATTCAATTAAACAATATTTATTTTCCACTAAACAGGAATGGCTTCTCTGCCTTGTCTCGATTGTCTTGGGTCAAAGCACAGTTACAATGTTTTTGTTCTGTTTGTTTGTTTGTTTGTTTTTGTTTGTTTGTTTGTTTGTTTGTTAAGGGTCTCACGTTGTATGTAAGGTTATTTAATTAAACAATATTTATTTTCCATTAAACAGGAATAAGATCGACAATAATTCATTTACGGTACTAATATAACGATCCGACAGCACAATGTGAATATAACAACCATGTGCGCCAGTGGTAACAACAGTTACAAGACCAGACACAATAAGTACCACCCAATGACACCAAATCTTCTCTAGCCAAGGGTTACTATTCCGAGCTACTCTGCATTTCAATCTTTGGAGGATAATTCAGTGAAAATTGCGGCGAATGTAACTGTAAACTGTTAACTAGAACCTTGGTCGTTTTATCCGCCAGATAGCGTAGCTGAAACTCCCATTGTACGCTAAGTATCTGCAAATTGATGAAATGCAGAGTAGCTCGGCATATTAACCCTTGGCTAGAGAAAATGATGACACCATTGGTTAGTTGGTTGATTGTTTGATTGATTGTTGATCGGTTAGATCTCTGGTGGGCTCACGTGTTGGTTGTTTGGTCGGTTGGTTGTTTGTCTGGCTGGCTGGTTGATCGGTTATTTAGTTGGTCGGTCTGTTGGCTACTGGCTGGTCAGGCGACAGAACGGTCGGTTAGCTTGTTGAACTATAGGTTGCACAACTAGGCCTAATGTTGCTCTAGCCTATTCGGAAGACGCATGACTATGGTGATAATAATTATAAGTAAGAGAGATTCTTTACGTAAGCGTTAATCAACTTTGAGAGGAATTGAACAGTCAATGGTGAAATGCCTCTTTTTAGATTGCATAGCATTAAATTGGCCAAAGACTAACACATATTAGGATTCTATTAATTGTCATATGTCTCCCGGCAACAATTTATTTTTTCTTCCATTTTTGCCCTGTTATATTTATATTTGTATTATTATATACAGATATAGTTATAATGAGTATAAAGCTAACCTCGTGTTGGTTTTTCCAGTCTTTGATCTCACAATAAGGGTGGTAATATTGAGCTTGATCAAAGGGAGTTAACCCGGTGAAGTTCACCCTCTCTGTCGGAGAGCATCCTGGACATCCTGGTGGGAATCCCATGTGGTTGGCTACCCTACAAAATGAGACAGTAGAGAGTTCTAGAATTAGGACAGTGACAGATTTCCTATCGTATTGAATAATTACTGATATTTTATCTCCCTCCTTCAGATATCGTGAAGTCGTAAATATGCTAGGAGATATATGACTAAATTTACATTTTGGTCTAAATTGAATGGCGATGTTGATGCTTACTAACACGAAGTTCTATGGCGATAAACTTATCACATATGACATCATTACCATGGTTACATTGCAATAACAAAACGGATATTTGAGATAAACAATTTCTTAAAAGCGTGTTCTGTTGTTAGCGGTATCCTCCTTTGCAGAAAATAATATAAAAGGGAAAGATGACAAATTTTAGTCTTAATATCAACCTACTGAAAATTTCCTGACGATGCCGATGTACATCATTGTGTAACATTTAAATATTTTATTCGGCTGATAATAATTATGATGAGCACGAACCAGAGATATAAGACTGATAGATTTATCTTTATATTTATAAAAGACTGACCAGCAAATACATTTGCCAAGTCCGAGAAGTTTACGGGATGAGATTTTCGTCTCCGTTCTCTCCCTCTCCCTTCTATTTGCCATAAACTATGTCCAGACTATTCACCCTGCTTAATCTATTTACTTCACGGCATCTCCTTTCCAATGTCCGCTTGTTACCCTCCAAACCTAATCAATAATAGATTTGTTTCTATCTGGACTTCATAAGATAACATATTTCTCCTTGTTTCCAAGGAACGGTTTAAAATCATATAAGTGAAAAATCCTTAGGTACGACGTTAAACCTCAATCAAACAAACAGAAAGCGGTTTTGGTGAAGGATGAATTAATGTTCTTATTGATGGTATTGGAGAAAGACCAATAAGATATCTTACACATCCACCATGACCCAGATGTCTCTCTTGTGGCATTCTGTGACCAGGTCCTGGATATCTTGGGAGGATCCGAAATGCGGGTTCATTTGATAAAGGTTCTTAGCCCAGTAACCATGGTAACCGTGGGGCGTGTTTTTCACAACGGGTGAAATCCAAATGGCGTTAGCTCCTAATCAATAAAACATAAGAAGTTTTTTGCAAGACTGTACTTTCTTTAGTGTACTCTATCTGTTGTAATTTACGCTCGCTAGTCAGCGGTTATTTATATTGAAAAAATATTTTTGTTTAATCTTCTGACAAAACACGATGATTTTTTCGCGGATGGCCATAACAGGCAAAATCGTGGCGTTTCAGACTGAAGTTGTTTAGAAATTTTAAGCCCATTTCCATTTTACTGGCTGCTGGAGAAACAACTTTGTGTGTAACCAATCAAACTCTGTGCGATAAATTAAAATAGAAACTGCCTATGGACGTTTTTAACTGGGTGTTTGAAAAGAACTCTGTTCTGTCTCTCCTCTGGAAATGGGTATTCTTTTATCAGACACTATAAAGAAAGAAATTACACATGGCCGATGGTTAGTGAGAGTATTGTAATTCCCTTTGAGGTGATATCAAGCAGTTCGAGCTTTTAATTGACACATGTGATTGCTGCAATAATTGGTACCGCGGGTTCGACTTGGGGGCATCCCAAATCAACGATCTAATTATAGCCAAAGAAAGTTTTGAAAAACAAAGTTTACTTTTTGGCATTGCATTACTGGTGTCCCTGATATAGTTATGCTCACAACAACGTTTTTGTAAGTCAAATTGTCACATTAATGGATAAATATGTCTAATACTAACGCTAATGCTAAGTTTTCACTAACACGATTCGCGCCACGGTTGAAATCGTCGTCTTAATCGTTGAGTAATCTTGAGGTTAGTCGTGGTAATCGTGTTGATCGTAAGAAATCTATTGCTAAGAAAAATTATACGAATAACACGATTAAGTGTCAATCGTGATAATATCATCTGATCGTATTGGATTGTAACGAAATGCGACATAGGGCCTACGGCATCTTATCGTGCTTTCAAATGGTGATGATCAACCTCGGGCAAGACAAGCAGCACGCTCTGTTGAGATGTTAAAGAATAACAAGAAACAGTGAATTCCACAGTCAGTCGGCCTGTATGTATATGCGTCGGGGTCAAATCGTAGCTCAAATCGCCTACACTGTCAAGCCTAATCTTGAAAGTCATCGCAATTACAATCGCATCCTATCACAGCAGAGCGCATCGGTCCGTGATGAACGTAGTGAAAGGTATCCGAACGTATCTACAGGTACCCGATCGTCCCAAATCGGGGACTGTAATACTGATGAATGTGTCACATCGAGACCCAATTATGGACTCAGTGAGGGTATTTCTATCGAAACTTATAAGATAGTATATGAATGGGAGAGCAGATCGGGACAGATCGTGTCACCTGAAATTAACCAATGGTGAACATATCGCATCCAAGCGCACCATATCGTACCAGGACGTACGAATGACAAATCGTAACGTTCGTAACGGATCGCACGACAGTAGGAACATAACATTACAACGATATTCAGACAAATGTTTATAAAAATAAGTAATGATTATTGTAAGGAAGCGATTACACTCACCCAAATCTTTTATATAATCAAGTTTACTGATAATTCCTTGGTACGTGCCTCCGCAATAATCAGAGATATTTGGACATGGTTTAGATCCCGCGGTGAGAGCAAAACGGTCTGTTAAAATCTGCAACATTAAACATTGTGTGGATTGCTTCGATCTATATGTAGCTACACTGTGGGCCACATGATCCGACTTTGGACTTTTAACAGCAAACTAAAGGGCTCTACTACTAAAATGTCCTTGTTAAAGTCAAAGGAAAATGGATATCAAAAATGCATTTACGGATATCGATACATACAATTCTGTCATATTGTTAGACTATTGCATCGACACGTGGAGAACAACGAACAATGTCGAAGTAGTTGGGCGATAATGCATCGAACTGTAAAACACAATTGCATTCATAAAAACAGCACAAATCAACAACAACACTCACGAGAGACAACGTGGAATAAACATTGTGTGGATTGCTACCATCTATAGCCTACGTGGCTGCACTGTAGTCCACAAGACCCGTCTTTGGACTTTTAACAATAAACTAAAGAGCTCTTCCACTATTGACCAATCAAATCTCTTTCTTGGGACACCACCCTCATTAAATCCATAATTACCGATATCCATTAGGGATTTATCGATCTGGATAAATATGTGTACATACAGACTATTGTTTGTCGATATCGATCAATAATATCAAACTCAATAATGGATTTATTTGTGTCTATAAATGTATTGTTGATATCGTTAAATGTCAAGCAATATGGATATCAATAATGCATTTATTGATATAGACACATGACTTGGTTTTGCAGGCGAACATGAGCAACAGTCCCAAACTTATTAACAGACACTGCTAACAAAAATTTACATATGCAGGAGATTCCACAGAACTTCGTTTTGTGATCAAGTATATGTCCACTTAAAGCTGACAAGCGTTCTTCCCGTATAGCCCTGCCAAATGCACTGTTCAAAGTTATTTAAGGTAGGCCTACAATTCTGTCATATTGCTAGACTATTGCATCGGTACGTGAAGAACAAGGAACAATGTCGAAGCAGTTGCGCGATAATGCATCAAACTGCAAAACATCATTCCATTTATAAACACAGCACAAAACAACAACAACACTCACTAGAGACAATGTGGAATAAACCTGCAGGGGCGTAGACACGTTTTAAAAACTGGGCGGGGGGGGGGGGGGGGGGGGGG
>JARFOD010013409.1:0-11291 GCA_031763545.1 Mopalia muscosa
CACCCATAATCATTGTTCCCCACGTCTACTATTCGGTTCAAATACACATCCCAACGATCATGTAATTGATCTGTGGGTTTTTCACTCATTGGTTTGTGGTAATAGTCAGCAGGTAGTCAGTCGAGGTGAGATAATCTCGTTAATCCCCTTCCGCCCTTCGATATGCATAATCTTTGAAGCAGGCATTTTACAATTTAAATCTAAAAAAGACACTCTAAAATACTAAATTTTGTTGTCAAACTTTTCACATTAGCAAGATTATGAAAAGAAGATTTCAGAAAGGCAAAAAAAGAAAAAAGTCAAAATTTTACCCCTGACTGAGTCCTTAATCTTTTGAAAAAGTTTATTCCAAACAATTAAACTGTTAATCAAAAGTTACATTAGAAAATATTATTAACATGTTATTGATAATATAATTCGAAAGGTTTTTGGAATGAAAACAGTAGCCTCGGATCCACACTGCGGTTTTAGTCATTCTGTCGATAGGTATAACCTAGGGTCCACGGTAAAGCCTAAGATCGAAATGTCTGATAGCGCCAGTGTCAAATAAGGAATACAGCGTATGGTTCTGGTTATACAAACCAAGGTCATACACAAAGGCATTTTACTAATATTTACTGCACACCTTGACACAAATTACAAGTCATCACTGGAATGTTGTAACATCCAGGACATACCCTACTGGTTCTATCCGGCACCGGCGACTCTTGGAAATCACGTGGTGAATCTCTTGGAAAACGGACAGATGTATCAGACAAATGCGTTTTTTTTTCTATTAAATACAATGATGAGGACACTATCGATGACATAAAAAAAAACATCACTAAATAAAATTACTGCAAAAAACAACATGTTGAATACTAAAGGTTTTTCATGTATAATCGGCTTTGTTTTCGCTAATTAGTTGTCTTGCTATAGGGCTATATCTGTATAATTGGTGGATCTGACGACATGTGTTTTAGAGCACATGACTGTTATTGTTCAGACAAATGTTCAGAAGGATTCAGTTCATGTATCACTGTCACTTGAATTACTGTGTAGCATGTTTAACCAATAACAAAGTAGAGTAGTTTTTTAAAAGGTTTTTACGCTAAAATTAAAATTTTATTTACACGAAAATTAGACAACATTTCAGCAAGATATAAAGCGAAATAAATTATCCAATCAGATTGCTGTAATTGCGGTTCCTAAGTATGCACAGATTACGCTCACCATCAAACTGGACCTTCGTCTTCATAAGTTACAGCTGCTGAGCAAGTGAGATAAATATTGGACAACATTAAAGCAACATTGCTTTCCTGGAGAAAGTTTGATGAATAAACCGAAACGTGGGGTTACAATGAATGCTTTATCTTCCTTCGGACTTTTGCTATAGTTTACTATTTTAATCATAGTCATACTATTTAAGCAATACATTGAGGGAAACCGACCAATCAGATTGCAGTATAGTTATTGATCTTGTCTGGGTTTCGCTTACTTTCGAACTTGACCTCCGCCTTTACAGGTTGTTACTTTTGAGTACGTTTGATAAGAATGGAACAAATTTTAACCCAGATATTGAGAAGAAATGATAAAAGTAATGAGATTGCAGTATATGGTGCCTAATTATACACGGATTACAATAAGGATCGATTTTGTCCTTCGTCTTAATAGATTGTACCAAGTTTGGTAAAAATTAGACAAAGTGTCAGCAATATATTGTTATAGAGGGCAGACTAATCGACCAATCAGATTGCAATATAGTAATTAATTTGCATGGTTTTCGCTGAATTTCGAACTGAAAATGTCCTCACTGGATATCTTAATAATAGGCTCAAATTTCGTTACGGATTAAAACATTAAAAGCTTGCATAAATAGCTTTAAATAAGACTAACAAAAAAATAGTAAATCTAAAAATGCATGGACCCGATGGCCTGGTACGTTCATCAAATAATATGTGTAATAGCTGTTTAGATACACTGTTCTTAGGAGACATTCCTTTACATCGTTTCTCTCAAATAGACCCCTTTAATTATTCTTTCTCTCACAATGTCTTTCATTTGGTGAGATCTTTATTATATAGCAACTGGTCGTGGATTGAAATCGTTGATTCCACCTGGACTCCTCGTCCATCACAGACTGGGTTCTTTAGCTCTTGCCAAAAAATGCATACGTAATAAAAACCGCAATAGAGGAGTTCTCTGCGGTCATAACAAAGTTAACCCCACTCAATATGCAGGAGACCGAAATACACCATTTATCAGTTCTTCAAACTAGTCTTTGATGAGAGTGATTACTCAGAATGATACAGTCAGGATTACTACTCTCAGGGTGGGGATTTAATGTTCACAATTCAGTTATCCGTAACTGTTCGGTTTTAATAAAGAAAAGAGAAAAAAGACAACATCTATGGAATTATTGTAACACTACAATCAATTGAAATTCATGGCCGGAATACAGCAATTTCTTCAATACCAGAGAAAGGCAACAAGGTTTGATAGATATTTAACATGCTGTCATTCACAATAATCCCCAGCCTGTTGTAGATAACATTTTGTTCTATATATTTCACCATAAAGGAATGTGCTTTAATATTTCACAGACACTAGTTTTGATTTCCCAGTAGGACAGCACTCACATAATGTCTGCTACAAGATACCTTTGTGGTTAATCTCCCCGATTTAACATACAGTACCAATATATCAGTTGACCGAGTCATCGCTCCACTAGGACGGGTGTCAATATGGCGGTCAGCGGGGAATGAATTGATTAGAGATCACTTGTATATTCACTGGTTTGTAACATTTCGTCAATAGGAAATCCCTGGTTGATTTCTTACTTTACTATCACGAGTACGAACGTGGGCAAAACGGTGATTAATAATATCTATAATACAGATTTATAGTCCATATAAATATTATATAGTCCAAAAATATGCATTTTGTGATTTCAACATTTCGACCCGTTTATTTAAGTCAACTTCCTAAATACTGACAGCAGTCACATATAATATCATTTATGAGTCTCACCAGACAGATACAGTCATCGTATATTTATCCGTTTCAGATGGTTCATATTCGTACGGTCTGAACGGGACTGCGCCCCCGTACATGACAGGGGTGACACTTGACTGTGTGTATCAGAGCTTAGGACTTGGGAACCGGAAAATTTGTACCGTTTATTTTTATTTTTTAAATTAAAACCAATACACATTATGATTACAAGAAATAAAATCATAGGTTGGTGTTTGGAATTGAACTATGTTTTATAGCATGTATTTCTGGAAATCAGCAAATCAAACAGCCCGGTTTATTATATGATTTTACAACTAAACATTGAATTATTTTTAATCTCGGACTTAATTGTATATATACATAGTAGTACTTTTGCCTCTGTCAAGCGATCCTCGTTGAAAGTTTGTCAAATTTCCAGGAAACAATCAAGGTATATATGATGAACAAATTATATGTAAAGTGCAGGTTACATTACGTTGTATCAAAGAAAAGTAAAGAAACGCAATTAAATTTACTGGAACAGTATTGTATTGTTTCGGTAAGACTTCATTCGGTTTCATTCATACAACATCAATAATTACCGGTGACCAGTTTTTGCGATTCAGCGCTTGATTTGACTTCGCCTGTTTTTTTCTAAATCGTGATAAGTTCTATACAAAGATACTTTTATCATGTGTGTGCAATAGCCTAAAGCAATATAATCGTCTTAAACTATTGTTATTTATTTATTTTGTGTCAGTTTTTATACGATTGATTCCAAGCACATTTCTAAGTTGACTAGAATTATTCGATTCTGATCTAAGTTAAGATTTAACTATTATGTCTGAACTATGTTGTTATTAGTATTTTCGTTATTTTGGGATAACACTTTCTTAGTTTGTTAATGAATGCTGTTAAACTTCACTTTCTAAAAAACACAAAAATATTCAACACAAAAATATGTTGTTATTATCCTACATTTGTAGGATATTAATATTTAAATATTGAACTATGGGAAATATCTGAACTTTTAAACCTGTGGATGTATTCATTATCTGATACTCATGTTAACATGAAACCAGAAATCAGTAATCGTCATTATTGTTCCGCTGAGAATCTCCAGCTGAATGTATCCTGTTAACATCCAATAAGTCCAGACCAGATTGATACAGCGTGAAGATTGAGAGGTTAATTGATTGAAACAACCTCTATTAGTTAATGAACATATAACAGCCGCCAGTATATTGAGACACCAGTCAATGCAATCATCAGGCAGAGGGAACGGTGGTATGCTCATTCTATAAACAGACAATTGATACCCTTACATTAATTATGTAGATCAACAGTATAGCCTTCAATAACGTTGAAATATATTCTTTATATCGTTTTAATATAATACTATTTACAGCAACGAGAAAACAAATTCATCGGGTATTTATAACTTGTATCTAGTCATTTGCAATATTACCATTAAACTTGTTGATATATAAAATTCAAAATACACATATCGCATGATATCTATATTCGCTGCTGAAAGTCAGATTTTAAGAGGAGTTATCTTGAAGTGCCTTATGTTTTCTCAAACCTAACAAATAATGAAATTCAACAATAAACAACCCCAAAGTGTATACACTTGTGTCAGTTAAAATATTGATATAGGAACCATCTATGGTAACATATTACGTCAGGGCATTCAATATGTTAAGCTTATATAACGGTTAGTGCCGCAAATTTGATTGGATTATCCGTTAATACTCCAAATTAAAATCTGCACTTGACAATACCTTTTAGATAAGTAATAATATTTATGTATTATCATACTGGCATCTCGCTGCTTAAAATTAAAAAAAACAAAAAAACAAAAAAAAACAAACAATGGTGATAGGGCTAATTGTTGTCTTCGTTTAAATTATGGGACATTCCTAACTACGATTAAAATGTGACATCCAGTGTAATGATTTATTATCAGTGTTTATGTCAGGGCATAAACTGCATTGTGTAATAAATAGCATTGTGTAATTGCTAAAATTTGCATTTTAGCTAAAATTCATTACAAGGATGAAGACATGAGTTGGAAAATATGATTATAAGTTTGTCAAACATGTTGGCGCCTTCGGTGTCAATAATAACAGTAATGACTCAGGCGCCTTCACTAGCAACGATAACAGTAATTGTCCTTCTGTTGTCTGCGAAAATATGACGAATTCCTACAATTTGTGATTGATATCAAGTGATTCATGTAGTCACATACATGAAGAATGATGACCAATTATATACTGTTGAAGCCATGTGAAATATATCGATCCGTTTAAAGAACCTGACGGCAGAATCGTTATAGTTATTGTGATAAACAACAAGAGGTTACATTTGATAATATGTTCAAATGTGATAACCAAATTATACTGTAAGGTAAATTTTCCACAATACTAACTGTAGATCTAGTGGAATTATCTTTCAGTAAGTCTGACACTTACAACAGTTATTTAAGAGTACATTGCGTTCTATTTATTGTAATTATTAGACTCCGGATTTCAGTCGATGTGGAATATCAGAGATATCCGCCAACAGGTATACAAACACAAGACTAGCACATGTGGCCAGTAATACACGAGAAAAAAACATCCAAAAGATTTACTTTTTTGCATGATGTGCCAAACTGACAACAGCCTACTCATTTTCTCAATTAAGATTTTTGGAACGAAGAATTGAATTTTCAAATAAAGAACACAGGTTATATATCTATATAGGTTACCAGTGATACGCTGTCTGTGCACAGCTTGAGGCTCCCTCTTTATCTTCTTTTTATGATTCCCCATTACAAATAAAATGGTTTACGGAATGAATTGCTAAGTTTATAGCGTGTCCCGAGATGTTAAAGCATATTCATCCAATCCCATGTTGTCAAGTTAACATCCGGAACTTGGTGATTTACACGACCTAGTTTAAATCCCAACTGGATAAGCTACATGTGTTCCTACCTTTACTAATGGGTTAGTATTTCTTTCCATACATAATAAAAATGTTACATAAGATATTTCTAACCAAGCCTAAGCACTCATGACGGTTCCTGAGGGTCCAAAGATATCGAATCGTACTTGTGCGTGATACAGTTTAACAAAAAGCTTACGTGTCGCTATATTTTGTTCACGCCTTTGACGTTCAGAACGTAGCCATCCCATAATAAATATGCTGTGTTGTAAGCTCCCCAATCTATTTGGCTCTGAGTCATTATCAAATTCCAGTTTAGGTAATAATTCTGACGTCACTGTTAATGGCAACAAAGTAAGAAATAAGGACAAGCCGCCAAAAATAGCACTTTTTTGCAATTCTATATTTCTTCAAAGCAATCATGCAGATACAGGGACGTAGATTAATAAAAATGGATAAACTCCCAGAGAAAAGTGTCTAACTAGATCTTAGTTTCGAGTTGCCTTATGGGTAATCTACAGACATCTCGATAGAAGAAGATTTTCATGGTATATAAAGTATTGTTAAGTATGTATCGAACAAGATATTCGGTATGGTTTGGGAATAAATCAAGCATAAAACACTTATCAATCGAAATACGTTTTTCGATATATTACATACGTTTCATTTGATGAAAGCAAAACGTTTACTTTTAACGCCAAACACAGAACTGACAGTGTCATAGAATGTCAATTCTATATAGAATTGGATTGAAATATATTTCTTAAGATTAATCCAACTGTTACAGACATTTCCAATCATTGTATCATATCCTGCTCTAAGCAAAAACCGACACCTGTTACAGAGATTTCCAACCATTGTATCATCTCCTGCTCTACACAAACCGACGGCTGTTACAGAGATTTTCAATCATTGTATCATCTCCTGCTCTAAACAAACCGACAGCTGTTACAGATATTTCCAATCATTGTATCAGCTCATGCTCTAAACAAACAGACTGACCACCATACTGATAATTCGAGTCATATTCCAGCGATGACTCTGTCATCTGATATTTAGTTAAAGTAGAAGTTTTGAACGAAAGTACTGTATGTTAAATCGGGGTAAATAACGCAAAGGTATCTTGTAGTGGACATTATATGAGAGATGTCCTACTGGGAAATCAATACTAGTTTCTGTGATAAATAAACTCTCCTGCCTTTGTTTTCTATATACAAAACAGAACAATTGTATACAGGCTGTGGTTTTATTTTGAGTGAGAACCTGTCAAACATCTATCAAACCTTGTTTCCCTCTCTGGGATTCGGAAAATAAATGTATTCCGGTCAAACATGTCCATTTATTGTAGTGTAGTGCAATTACAGTTATGTGTCACGATATTGTTTAATCAAAAAATATAATCCCCATTCTTGGGATTATTAATCCTGAACGTCTCATTCAGAGTAATCACTCTCATCAAAGATTAGTTTAAAGAACTGATAAATGGTGTATTTCGGCCCTCCTGCATATTGAGTGGGGCTAACTTTGCTATGACCACATAGAACTCCGTCGCGGCATTTACTACCTATGCATTGTTTGGTAAGAGAAAAGGAACCCAGTCTGTGGTTGACGAAAAGTCCAGGACGGTCAAAAATATCAATGACTTCCATACATGATGCAGAAAACATCTCGTGAATAAAGAAAAATAATAGTAAAAGATATGTTAATAGTTTTACAGAAGAAAAACAATCTAAAGGAATGTCTCCCAAGAAAAGTCTATCTATACATTATTATTATAACATTTGTTACATATATTTGACGAACGTATCTGGCTAATAGATCCATTCATTTTAAGATACTTTTTCTATTTTGCTTTGATATAAAACAAAACATTCAAACTTTGTTGTAGTAAAAAGTTCAATTCGAAATTTTGAACTTTTGATCAACAATGAAATCGGAGTCTCTTTTAGGCCATTGACAAGGTTTAGGAGATGAAAAGGATAACATGTCAGATTCGGCTGTACGCTGGGCTATTAGTCATGTGTCGTTCTAGTGGTAAATTAAATTAAACATTTTGTATTATAGCATATCTGGCTATGCTCAATAGATATTTGGACATATGTCCTTCATCCGCTATAAGATCAGATGCCAACTAGGCTCGCCGCCAGTCAGTAAATGCCCTTTTCAGAAAAATAAGATTTTCGCAGATTCAGCAAATAAAACTTTCATTATTCATTGAAAGCTATAACTTTAGAGTCTTAGAGAATTGTTGCAATTTGGAGTGGTCATCGCAAGATTAAGATGCGCTCGAGTTTGTTATGTTCCTCATAAGATTTTTTAATATGTCAACGAAAACTCTATTTTTAATTAAGATACCTAAGATTAGTATACATATAGTAGTATATTAGTATAGATTTACTTCTCGCAGATTATACTACCCGGTAATGGACTCATAGCAGGACATGAATGAATGAAAACAAGTACGACTGAAGTTGACATTATTTCTACTGAGGGGAAGATATTTTTATTGATGAGTTGTTATCGTATCAACCATAGAAAAACTATTTTAAATCAAGTAGAAATTATATGTACTGAAGTTAAATATTTCAACTTTTGTTCAAATCGTATCTACCTAAGAAAAAAATATTTGAACTTCAGTTGAAAATATTTCTACTGACAAAGAGGTAGAAATTTAAAGACGTAATAATTATAAATGAAGCCACATCACTTCTTGAAATGGTCGGCTTACTATCTGGCAACCAAGATGTCAGTTTTATAATGTTTTTTTCATCACTCTGTCGCTAAACACATAACAACTCACGCGCATACCATTACAACAGCGTCTTACACAAGCTGCAAGCCTCTACCGTATATAAAGGAGGTAGGATTGCAACGGTTTTAATCAAATAGGAAGAATGACACCGACGCTGAGCGGGTTTAGGAATTTTGCTGTGTGAGGAGTTTGCCGCCTGACTTGTTCGCCTCGAAGTGTTTACGGAAAATAGTAAATATGCGCTTAAAATGAGTTTTTAAATAATCTGCAGGACTGAAATATATGTGGATATGCAGTAAATAGCCTTGGGGATGGTCAGGTATAGTAAATAAACTGGATTTCGTTTTAAACATTTATTTTGGCGGTTTGTCGAAACCTTCGTACCTTCTCCATCTATAGTCTTCATTTAGCGACCAAACATAACATTGCGTCGTGTGCCTGTGGTCAGTGCGAACAACAGGTAGATGTAGGCAATATATCAACCGACAAAAATTCCCTTACAATGATTTCATTATGTAGATCACTACTTGGCTTTGATACGTTTCTAATATTACTATCTGTATAAACTTGATAATGGAAGTGGCTCTTTACTGCTTATAATGCTAAAAAAGGTGTTCAAGCTTATACAGTTCATCGCCATACTAACCAAAACTACTCTATTCCACATAGGGTAACATATCAGACTTGCAATGGCGAGACATCGTGGCCTAAATGACAACTGATTTTTAATATATGATCTTCTCCATTAATTTGCGTTCATCCACTCCTTGTTACTAATATTCGAGAAGCATAAGTTGTCCTTACATAAAATAAAGTTTCATTGATATAAATTTGTAAATATGCCAAGAAGTAACATTTCATTTCTAGATAAACTCTTAAATGTATTATAAACAATCACATTAAAATATTTCATAAAAATGAGACATTGGGATGGATATTGATCGGTTAGAGGCACCCAACAACAGTATAGATTGTATCAGAAGTCTATCAAGTAGAAGTATGAAACCAGCCATCAACGGCATTGTGACCCACCCAGCGCTGATTGACGGTAAAGCGCCCTCTAGCAGGACATAGAGAAATATCTAAAGACATGAATTGAGTGTGGAATCATGGGTATATCATGTTAACGCTGTTTCTGCCGCTTTTCAAACGTTATATTTTACCCATAAGGCGTCAGTGGATTCTGAAATTCAAACTGCGCGAAACTAACGAAATCTACCATTTCTTGCGGAATGAGTCATATGGCACTATGAAAGTCCACCAAAAGTCACAATGCCGTAAGGGCAGCGTAATGGCTGGTTTCATACTTCTACTTGATAGACTTCTGGTATCATATAACTCGTGATAGTGCTACAACATTGACTTAAACAGTTCACAATGTTAAGCCATCAAGTTAAACCATATATGTGAAGAACCATTGGCATCAAGGTACCTGCTTTGATGTACCGTTCACCGATGGAGCATGCTTGTTGACCGTCAGGTATATGAGCGAGTCACAAGTGACTCTGGAAATCGCGGGGTAGGTTTTTGGGGGTTTTATCCCTGTTTTCCACCGTAATAAGGCAGCAGGCTAGGTGAAATGTGAAGTGGACAATTTGTCGTCATATAGGTGAAATACCCTTGAATACAACTATTTATATCAATCTAATTAAAATTAGATCTCAAAAACGCTGCCTGTGTTTTGTTTGTTCACCATATTGAGATCTTACGCAATCACTCCACTTTTACTGTTCAATTAGGCCAAGCTAACTGGGGTTCACGACAGGTCACAATATTACATGTAGCTGTCCAATACAAACACAGATTTCACTGGGCAATGGTAAACACCAAATTCAGACAAAACGAGCAATGCTGTCCTATTTTCTTTTGTGTTGTTGTTGTAAGTCGCATTTAAACAGGGGAATATACAACTCAAAGTTAATTATTTGAATGGTGTTTTGTTGATTGTGCATGTTTCCATTGGTATGTATAACTACGCAATCAGGAAACTTCAGTTCGTCGGCGGACCAATCAACATTGTAGGCAGGGTGATTGCGATAGATTTCAATATAGCTACAAACAACACTCGGGGAGCATTTTTTAGATTTTTTGAGGGGCGTATCTTACCTGGTCTGGCACACCACATTTGAGTATATTGTAGAACCCCAAATTAAGCTCTGAAATATATGTTTTGATTTAAAATGACAGGACTGTGTTTGACATGTGAGAAGTGATACAATGGGCAGTTCCTCCTCCAAGTTCCGCAAACATCTTCAGACCGGCGATGAGGTGGCTGCCTTGCATCTCTACAACTCCAGCAGTGACTTAAGGAAAGCTCTCGACCCTAGCTCCTCTTATGGGGACTCCCATCAACATGATACCCCATTACATTACGCTGCCCGCCACTCCATGAAGAGTCTCCTCAGGTAAGCTTCAATTCAGGGATTAAGACACACAAAAGAGCTATAAGAATATGGTGCCTGAAACCGTTTCAATCTTAAGCGTTAAGCACAATATTTTGGAAAACAAAATTACACAACCCCAGCAGCATGATATTAGCTACCCTAAATCACCTCAAATTCGCCCCGTGAGGGAGCGGGTGGACCATGGCCCTGCAGAATACTCCCTCGGCTTCCTCTGTCGATCGTAAGAGGCGAGA